>JAULAV010007659.1:0-13000 GCA_030789695.1 Scilla litardierei | reverse complement strand
GTTAAATGCTTCAAAACTTTAGGCTATGGAAAATTTTAAAATGATCAATTTGAAACTGCTTTTAGAGAACCAGGGTTTGCCAAAAATGAAAAAAAAAACTGATTTACGCAAGATTCTTAATATACGAGCACAACAAGTCTGGCACGGATATAAAAATAATTGAAATTCAATTTGGTTTGGAAATTTTTCTAGAAGCGTGTATGGTGAGCGGAAAGAAAAATAATAGTAACTTAGCATAAGAATTATCAAGATGGAATAGCAAATCTTTAAAATCAAATCAGGGAGGGTCTAAAGCAGGAAGAGGTTATGAAAATAGTAATTTTGCAAAGAATCTGAAGTAGCGAAAACGAGGAGCCAAGACCAACTTGCTGAAAGCTGGAATTCCATGTGTCTTGAAAGTATATTAAAGTTGTTTCAGAGTGTTTTCTCACTACTAGGCGTTGACCGTGGAGAACCCGGTCAACGTGGTCAAGGGACCCGCTTTGGGTCCCTCGGGGGCTTCGAATCGGTGCAGAAGGGGCGAGGGGAAGCCTCGGCCCTGGTTGAGACGCTCGGCCTCGGACAGACGCGCTCGGCCTCGGCTGGGAGGGGGACGAGGGGTAGCCTCAGTCGCCCGAGTAGATGCACGGCCGTCTGGTGGCGAGGGTGAGTATCAGACCCGATTAGGACGCTCGGCCTCGGTAGGGCGTGCTCGGCCAAGGAAGGCTGAGGGTGAGGGGAAGCCTCACCGTCCGGTTGATCGAGTGGTCGGAGAGGGGCGAGGGGTAGCCTCGGCCCGTTGGTCTGTTGTTCACCTGCGTAGACAAGAACGCTCGTCAGGGGGCCGGACCTTGGTTCCGGCCAAATCCCCTCCGATGCCTAAGTCAGATAGAGATCTGAGAAAGGAGGCCCGGCGGAGACGGTCCGACTCGTGAGGAGATCGTGACGGCGTCTCTCGGCGCGAGCGGGAGAGGAAGGAGATGAATTGGGGGAACGAGGTCGTTGATGGAGTACCTTAGGTTTTGTTACCTCAGATGCGGTCCCTTTCTTCGTCGTCTTCCTGGCCCTTTTGTAGAGCCCCGGCGTGATCGCCTCTGACCCACGTCCCACGTCCGCCATTGATCGTGCCCCATCAGTCCCCCCTTGCCGCCACTCTCTCCGCCCTGCCAGCACCTCCCCATTATCGCTCTTTAGTGGTCGCGCGTCCGGGGGAGTGGTTTTCGCAGGAGTGGGCGAGCGACCAACGGGTTATTGGGGCCGGGTCGGATCGGCGTTCGAGAAGGTCCCTTGTAGGGCCTTTGTCGAATGGGCTTTGAGGACACAGATGGGCTTTTGACCAGCAGTCGGGCTCCTGGGCTCGTGCTTTACGGGTCTCGGCCAAATAGGCGTAACAATTGCCCCCATCGGTCGGGTTGATCGGCCTTGGCCGGTTCGGCTCGGCCGATGTGACCACTGCCGATTGTGACGAGCTCGCCAGTCGATGCCGACTCATTTATTAGTCGTCATCATGAGTTGGCCCGTTCGATGTTTTTAAGGCGCGGGTTCCGAAGCGCCGTCGGCCTTCAGATGCTGCCACGTGTAGCGGCAAGCTTATCCCCGCCGCTCGCGTAGTCGCCTTAAATTCGAGAAGCCGAAGGGTTTGTGAGCCGCCATTGGTGGGGTCGATCAGCCTCGGCTCGCTCGGATCACCCGTTATGCCTCCTGGGTTTCCGAGCGGCGCTTCAATCGAGGCGAGGCCATAAATGCAGGTCATGATGAGGCGGATCGATTGGTCTTCAACTGGCGCCAATTTCGGAACGCCGCCGACTCTTCGAGCCTCGCCACGCATTCTTGTCAGGCGCTTCGAATTCTCCCCTGGCGTATAAGATCCCCGGTTGTGTTGATCTCCACTTCTTCTTCGCTCCTCCCGGTATTCAGAGCCTTCAGCAACCCGGAGTTTCCCGTCGCCTTCGCTTCTTTGTCCTCTCCAAAATAGTCGAGAATAGGTAATTCCTCTCTTGCTTTCATCCTATGGCTGCTCTTAGGATAGGCGGTTCTGGCCGGAGGACGAGGGGTCCTCCGGAGTCCGGACGGGGCGAACCCCGGCTAGGGGAGTCTGGTTCCCCCGCCGGGAGTCGTTCTCTTCAAGATAAGGGGAAGGGGAAACTTTTTCCAGACTACGCCCGTGATGACGTGGCGTTGGCTGCCGTACGGCTTAATGTGCCCCCGGTTGTCCTCCGCACGCCGTCGAGGACCCCTCCTTCGGTGGCCGCGGAGATCCGGGAAAGATATCTCTGCTTCCCATACGAGGTTCGGGTTCCATTCGTCGACGAGCGGATTTGCCTCCCGAGGAGCAATGAGGTCGGCGTCTACGTCGAGATGTTCCGCCTGGGTCTTCGCTTCCCGCTCCATCCCTTCTTCATCCATGTCATGGAACATTTCACAGTGTCCCTGTGTCAGTTCACCCCATGTTCGATCGCGGTATTGACGGGTTTCGTAACGCTCTGCTGTACCCGTGGTCTGGAGCCGACTCTCCCCCTTCTCTTCTACTTTTACCAGGCCCAGACGGTCGGTCCGGGGTCATGGCTGCTACTCCGAGCTCGTTCGAGGAGGGAATGCCTGATCGGGTTACCCCGCTGGTCAGGGGATTGGAACTTGGATTATGTCTTCGTGGTCTTCTTGGGCGAGGCCCAGATTCTGACAAGCTGGGGCAGTTCTGTCCATTCTCGCCCGTCGTTAGTTCTCTCAGACGCCGACCGGGCAGCCGCTGCGCTTCTGTTGGCTCTTCCTTTGGAAACGAAGTCCATTTGGTCTTTGCTGGACGACCTACTCCTGAAGGCCGTCTTGTGGTCTCCGGGTAGGTCGCTTTTTCATCCCCGGATCGCCCTATGACTCATCCTGATTTCGGTCTCCTTTGCAGGGATGGCTGGCCGCGAATTCGTCCGTGACGTTGACGAGCTGATCCGTCGTGGAGCCGCTCGGAGCCGAGGTAGTACCTCTGGAAGGGTGCCTCGGAGGACCGTTGAGGAGGAGGTGCGCCGAGCCGAGCCTGCCGTGGGTAAGGTGGTGGCCGCGCCTCCCGCCTCTTCTTCTGGCGATCCCCTTCCGGGGGGTGAGGATGGTGCGAGGCGGAAGCGTTCTCCTCCGGCGCCTTCGGAGCTCCACGGTGGAAAGAAGAGGAAGGAGGACGTGGATCCCTCCGGCCCGGTAGGTTCCGCGCTTCCCGTGGTGACCGCCGGGGATCCTTCGATAGCTCTGCCAGCCACCCCCCTCGCAGCGTCTTCGCCCGTATCACCAGGGGTCGGGGCCTTGTTGGCGAGCGACTTGGCTTCGATTGTCGTCCCTGGGAGTTCGATGTTTGCTGACCGAGCAGTGGCCCAGCAGGTTGCCGAGGTCTCCGTCCCTCCCCGGGACCGCAGCCTCCTCAAGAAGATCCCGGCCGACAAGATGTCGGATTCCTTGGTCTGGATCCTCCAACAGGTTCGGTTATCTTGCTATCCTCTCTTTCTCTTTATCCTCTTCTTAGCCCATGTCTCTTCTTTTCAGGGTTCAGCGCTCGCTGTGGAGTTGCAGTGTCGAGCCGTCCGCTTGAGGGAGATGGAGGAGTCTTCCATGAGGGCTCAGGAGCGGGCCGGGGCGGCCGAGGTGGCCATGATGGAGGCCCAGATGGAGTCTCGGCGCCCCGCCCTCCGTGTGGCTGCGTTGGAGGGGCAAGTGGGTGACCTTGAGGGAAAGCTAGGGGATGCTCATCAGTCGGCTGAGGAAGCGGCGGAATCGTTCCGTCTGGAGAGGGAGGAGCTTCAGAGGGAGCTGTCGGACCGGCGTCAGGTAATGCGGCTGGCGGAGGAGGTCGAGAAGGGCGTCGTCGAGACCCTGGGGAAGGAGATCTTCGAGGTTCTCAGGGGGGCCTTCGGTAAGTATATAGACATCATCGCCCCCCGGATCGTCGAAGTCGTCCAGTCTTCCTTCCGGGAATGTGCGGAACGTGTCCGGCAAGCCCCTCCGCCAGTCGAGTCCCCTCGCTCCGAGCAGGGCGAAGTGCCCGAGGATGTGTCCTCCCGAGCTCGGGCTCCTTAAGCAGTCCCTCCCAGCCTTATCCTCAAATTTTTAAGCATCCGCTTCGCTTTGGGCCAGTCTACTTGAAATGGATCCCCGGCCCCCGCCCTCTCCTTCAGCCCCGTGGCCAACAATTGCTGGTTGCATGGCCGCTAGCTTGGGTCACCTACTCTGGGTCTTTTGTCAACCAATTTTGTTTTGTCGGTGTCGATCTGAACTCTGTCATTTGTCGCGAGTAGACTGTTTGTAGGGTGTTCCCTTCGCCTTGATCCCCTGTAAATAAGACGCATTTTTGTACTCGGGTTAACTATTATAAATGAAATCGACTTACTTGGAATTTTTGTGTACTTGGCGTTGTTGCCTTGTTCTTGGCTTGGGAATGGACGAAACTGGCGTTGGCTGGGGGTATTATCCCCAGACTTAGGGGCGCAGGAGTCGGTCAGCGAGGGCGAAGCTTCTCGACTTAGGACCGGTTGGCGTCCGTGCCTCCTGGGGAAACTGCCCCCCAGACTTATGAGCACTGGAGTCGGTCGGCGAGGGCAAAGCTCCTCGGCTTAGGACCGGTCGGCGTCCGTGCCTGCTGGGGGAATTGCCCCCAGTCTTATGAGCACTAGAGTCGGTCGGCGAGGGCAAAGCTCCTCGGCTTAGGACCAGTCGGCGTCGTGCCTGCTGGGGGAGTCGCCCCCAGACTTATGAGCTCTGGACTCGGTCGGCGAGGGCCAAGCCCTTCGGCTTAGGACCGGTCGGTGTCCGTGCCTGCCGGGGGAATCGCCCCCAGACTTATGGGCACTGGAGTCGGTCGGCGAGGGCAAAGCTCCTCGGCTTAGGACCGGTCGGCGCCCGTGCTTTGCCGGGGGAGTCGCCCCCAGACTTATGTACACTGGGGTCGGTCGGCAAGGGCCAAGCTCCTCGGCTTAGGACCGGTCGGCGTCCGCGTCTGCTGGGGGAATTGCTCCCAGACTTATGAGTGCCGGAGATAGTCGGTGAGGGCAAAGCTCCTCTTCCTCCTCCAGTGAGGCGGCGGTCCCCGGCCTTTTGCGTTACTGGCGACATGTCAACTCCGTCGGAATTTTAAATAAAGACAATAAAAAGAAGGCGTTTGTACTCTCATGGGTCCAGTTGGACCGGTACATTTGGAGGAAACGGAAAAGGGGAAATGAAGCCAAACAGAGGGATGTAAAACTAGATATCTCCCTCATACTTAGGCCGCCCCCCGAGGGGAAGGATGTTGCCTGCTCACTCTATGATGCGGAGGGGGCCTTGGATGGTGTTGATCTTCTTCCCCTTGTCCGGCTGTGTGGAGGTCCCTTCTCCATGGGCCGGCTCGTCGGCCTGATTCCTGGCGTGCCCTCGGCTCATCAGCTTCTCAATGTCCTTCTTCAAATGCCAGCAATCTTCCGTGTCGTGACCATCGTCCTTATGGTACTTACAGTACTTCTCCCTGTTCTTCCCGCCTCTTTTAGCCTTCGGCGGGGGGCGATCAGCTCGCTCTTCCTTCTGTACTTGGGCGAGAATGGCGTCTGGGGTGGTGTCCCTCGCGCTTTCCCCCCGTTGCCTGTTCCTTTGTCTCTTTTCGGTCCGGTATCCTTCGGGGCTTGCTCGTCCGCCGTCGCCACGCTTGGTCCCTCGAGCGGTTTTTCCTGCATCCTCGGCCAAGGCCTCCTCGGTCAGCATAAAGCGCTCGGCCCTTGCCATGATCCCGGGGAGGTCCTTTGGGGGGTCGTTGTGCAGGGACTTCTTGATGCCCCTGTGGCGAAGCCCTTTCTTAAGAGCCGTCTGGACCACCAGGTCGGGTGGGTTGTTCACGTTTAGCCTTTCCGCATTGAAGCGGCGCATGAACTGTCGGAGTGGTTCGGCCGGGCCTTGTACTATGTTGAACAGATGTTCAGCACCAGGTTTGATCAGCCTCCCCGCCATGAACTGTTTGCAGAACAACTGGGCGAGTTGTTCGAAGCTGTCGATGGAGCGGCCGGGCAGGCTGTGGTACCAGATCCTCGCCGCTCCCCTGAGAGTAGAATAGAAGCCCCGGCAAAGCAGGTCATCGTCAGCTCCCTGGAAGGCCATGTCCCCCTCGTAGTCTATCACGTGGTGCGCCGGGTCTCCTATTCCATCGTACTTTCCCAGCACCGGGATCCGGAATCGGGAGGGGACCCGTGCGTCGGTTATTCTCCGTGACAAGGGGCATCGATCTCCGTGGATGCCTCCGGGGATGCGGTACTCGCCTGCCTCTGGATCGACCGGGGGTGGGGGTACCACCGGCGCCAGCGGGGCTGGCTCCGCAGCCTTCGCCACGCTGGGGGCCGGGCTGTCCCGACGTTCCCGACTCCTCCTGCGGGAGCTCCTGCTCCGCCGTGATCGGTCTCTCGAGTGGTGTCGTTCGCTTCTCCTGCAGCGGGACGACCGCGATCGATGAGACGAGGCCGTCCTTGATTCGCCATCCGTCCTTTCGGTCTCTCTTCGGCTCCTTTCACGATTGGGTGAGGAGGCGCGTGACCTCGCCTGACGAGAGCCGGACAGCGTGAACCGACGCTCCATGTTCGGTTTCCGGGTCCCGTGGTCGTCGACCACGGCGGACCGCAAGTGTGGGGGACCCCCCGCCCATCGATGGCTGTCGTCCAACGTGCCTCCGTTGGGTGGCGCAGGGCCGACGAGCTGCTGCACCGTTGCGACCAACGTCTGGAGGCTCGCGTTGGTCTCCTGAGCTAGGGCGCGGAGCTGTCCCTGCGTGGCCAGTTCTGAGCCGCCGGCTTCTTCGGTGGAGAGGGTGGGGTGGCCGCTGACGGGTGTGTCCTCGGGATTGCCGTTTGTTGTGCCATTCCCCTCCTCTGGGATGGGGGGCATGCGCTTCCTCCCATTGCTGGCTCGTGCCATTGTTGGTGTGGTTTGCTTCTTTGTGGGACAGTTTCTCGTTCCCACAGACGGCGCCAGATGTTTCAGAGTGTTTCCTCACTACTAGGCGTTGACCGTGGAGAACCCGGTCAACGTGGTCAAGGGACCCGCTTTGGGTCCCTCGGGGGCTTCGAATCGGTGCAGAAGGGGCGAGGGGAAGCCTCGGCCCTGGTTGAGACGCTCGGCCTCAGACAGACGCGCTCGGCCTCGGCTGGGAGGGGGACGAGGGGTAGCCTCAGTCGCCCGAGTAGATGCACGACCGTCTGGTGGCGAGGGTGAGTCTCAGACCCGATTAGGACGCTCGGCCTCGGTAGGGCGTGCTCGGCCAAGGAAGGCTGAGGGTGAGGGGAAGCCTCACCATCCGGTTGATCGAGTGGTCGGAGAGGGGCGAGGGGTAGCCTCGGCCCGTTGGTCTGTTGTTCACCTGCGTAGACAAGAACGCTCGTCAGGGGGCCGGACCTTGGTTCCGGCCAAATCCCCTCCGATGCCTAAGTCAGATAGAGATCTGAGAAAGGAGGCCCGGCGGAGACGGTCCGACTCGTGAGGAGATCGTGACGGCGTCTCTCGGCGCGAGCGGGGGAGGAAGGAGATGAATTGGGGGAACGAGGTCGTTGATGGAGTACCTTAGGTTTTGTTACCTCAGATGCGGTCCCTTTCTTCGTCGTCTTCCTGGCCCTTTTGTAGAGCCCCGGCGTGATCGCCTCTGACCCACGTCCCACGTCCGCCATTGATCGTGCCCCATCAGTCCCCCCTTGCCGCCACTCTCTCCGCCCTGCCAGCACCTCCCCATTATCGCTCTTTAGTGGTCGCGCGTCCGGGGGAGTGGTTTTCGCAGGAGTGGGCGAGCGACCAACGGGTTATTGGGGCCGGGTCGGATCGGCGTTCGAGAAGGTCCCTTGTATGGCCTTTGTCGAATGGGCTTTGAGGACACAGATGGGCTTTTGACCAGCAGTCGGGCTCCTGGGCTCGTGCTTTACGGGTCTCGGCCAAATAGGCGTAACAATTGCCCCCATCGGTCGGGTTGATCTGTTACAAATGCATCAATTTAATTTTTTGTTTTCGTAATTAATGTTTACGGTTTTTATAACCGTCCAACAGTTACTACCATCCATCTATAAATAGATGTCTGTTCTTCAGACAAAAACACACTGGTACAAAGGATCTTTTGTTGCTTTAGTGCAATCACAAAAGATGGATTCTGAGTATCCCTGAGACGTTCGGTCCACCCCGGAGCACTTGTTTAGGGGCGAAATAGTCTTAAGGGCAACGCTTTTGCCTGCTTGAAGAATCGGTCAGTTTCATAGTTGTTATCCGTAATCTCTCATTTTTCAACAGTTTAATTTCATTATTTGTTATCTAATCTCTCGGTTTCTACAAGAACAGCCATTTTGGCTCCCAAAAGCAGATCAATGGGTTAGTGGGCTGGAGGAGGAAGAAAGGAGGTATGAGTATAACTGTCACTTTGTATTTTCTGTTAGAAGAGACAATATATTCTATTCAAATTAATCTTGAGGACTCTTTTCACGTGAGTTAGGTGAATTGGTGTACCTCCTGGCAAAAGGTATTATTTGGAGGACTCTTTTCAAAATAGACGTTTTTGGGGACTGATATACGAAAAACCCTTTCTAGATGGGTGGATGATTTTAGAAAAGGAAGGAATCTTAATGGATAAGACTTTGTAGCTTCTAGATAAGTCTTGTAATTATTAGAGTAGGTGGAAGTTATGTAGAACATTCATAAAACTGTTAAATAAACTTAAAGAAGGAGTAAGCATGGCTCATAGCCATGGTTCTCTATATATTCATATCCATGAAATACCAAAGGTCCACACTACTAAGTAGTGGGGAGTAATGGAGGGATAGAGAGGTGGGGAGGCCAAAAACCTCCCTCACTCATAACACTCCCCCTTATCCATCCATTTCTTTGGTCTTAGCGTATAAAGCTAAGTGGGTGGATACTTCTGGATCCAGAGTAATCGTGTTTGCCTCGTTAAAACCTTAGCTGTGGAAAACCCAGTGGGAAAAACCAACAGCTTAAGGGAAAAAGAGTACAACCCACAGGTTACTCCCCCTGATATATACAAGCTTCAGGCTTGTAGATATCCTATGTATCTATACACCAATATCCTAAGTATCTATACATCTTCCACGAAATTCCAAAAAGAAAAACAAAATACAATAATCACTCATATATACAAGTTGCACTCATATCTGGAAGCCGCTGAAACAAAAGGGGGCTCTGACGTGGTATGCTCTGCGAAACTTGGCAGATGGCTACATGTCTGTAGACTTTGACCCAGTCGTCACTGTATCTGCAAGGTACTGTAGGACCTGGTTGTGCATATATTCGATTTGATTCTTGGATGATGAGCTTCTAGGAATAGAAATTTGATGTAGACTTAGGATGATGCTGTGTATATCTTCAGGAAAAGGCTGTTCATTTTGTGCGTAGTCATCGTAATGATCTTTAACCTGCATATGCAAATATATTTCCATGGTTTCTGATCCTTGACCCTTGGAGAGCGCAGAAGATATGTATCCATGGTCCAGTGTTGCGCTACAGGCACTGCACTGTATCTGGCTAACAGCTTTACTGCAAACATTCTATAAAGACACGTGTAGTTGGCCAGATAAAGGAGTTGGGTACTTCAGGACCTAGGATATTCTCCCCCTCTTCCAGCTAGGGGAAAAGGTCTTCAATATGCATCCAGACACCCAGTTGGTGTATATAGTGGAATGCAATTGTCCATGTTTCTTCATCAACTTCGGGTTAATGAAGTTCTCATCTGCAGGATGATGAGTCATCTTCAGGATGATGTTTTCATCTTCTGGTTGATTATTCATTTTCTGGATGGTTATTTCATCTTCAGTATGATGGTATAATCATAAGGATGATATTTTCACATTCGAGATGTACAGTCATCTTCAGGATGATGTTATCGTGTACAGAATGAGTATTTCATCTTTAGGATGATAGTTTCATCTTCAGGATGATGGTATCATCTTCAGGATGTACATTCATCTTCAGGATGATGGTATCATCTACAAAATGAGTATTTCATCTTCAGGATGATGGTATCATCTTCGGGATGATGGTTTCATCTACGGGATGATAATTCATCTTCGGGATGATAATTCATCTTCAGGATGATAGTCTCATCTTCAGTATGTGTCACGCCCCGCTTCCCAAAAATATGGAGGCGAAGCGTGAGAAGGTCCGCTCAGACTTGAAGCTGCAAAGCTGCAAGTCCGATAAGCGTCAATCAAATTTAAAACTGCAGGTCCTTGCAACGCTAACGAAACAAGATAATAATAATTAAATGAGACACAAGAATAATCCCATAATATCCATAAAATAAATTTCAACAACACAGAAAAAGTCACCAGGCTGAAATAAAAGAGAGCCTAAAAGCCTAAACATGGCCAACAAAAGTACAGCGTACAAACAAAGGTGCTACGCACCAACAACTAACAAAAGGCCTAAAACAAAATAAAGCTCAACAAAGACTCAAAGAATGGTCACCGGTGTCCACCAAAATCCTCCTGGGCAGTCATGGACTCAGACTCAGCGTCAGCAACACATCACGTACTCAGCAACGGTCTCTGGCTCAGGGTCTAACATGTGACACCCAAAAGAGCAAGGGGCACATGTCAGCAAGTCTACAAGAGACTTGTGCAAGGAAACTGAAAGTACAAGTAAAAGCAACCTAAAAGTTCTAGCATGATGCAATGACATGGCAGTTAAAGTAATGAGTGCAACAGGTAAAGTAAAGCGAAGTAAAGTACGAGCATGGCATGACATTCACAAGACAAGTACAAGACAAGAAAAGTAAGCACCTCGTGCACAGAGATTCCGTCTTTTGGCTAGAGGGCTGATCAGGCCACTCCTAAGCTCAAGCGAATGTTTATCCCTACCCCTCCACGTGTGTCGAGCCAGGGCCTTACCCCCGAACTTGGAATGCTCGCTTCTGGACCACGAGCCAGGAAGTGTGTAAACAAGTATGGCGTAGGGGTGCACCTAGCCGGACAAGTAGTACGAGGACAAGTATTGTAGCGTGTGCTACGATGCAACAATCAATGCATGGATGACATGGCATGACAAGTAGTAAAGCGTACAAGTAAGAAAAGTAAACGTGACAGTTTAGCATGCATGAATGACAAGTTTAAGGGTTGGATCTAGCTTCGTTGTCAAGCTAGATCATTTAGGTGACGGATCTAGTTTCGTTGTCAAACTAGATCAAGTAGGCGTCTAGCCAGCTATCATTTCACTGACTAGTCTCTTTTACGCTAGGAACAAGGAAGTGGCCTAAAAACATGGCCCTACACAAGAGTTGGCAAGTTTCACTTGCCTGCAAGCACGACGTCTGAGCACACCGTCCAATGGGTCCAATAATCACAATTATCCTACGTTCACAAGTCCACCGGCCTAAAGTCCATATTATTAATCTTGATTAGTGAATTTAAAACATTTAAAATACTTTGAAAATACTGATTTTAGTCTTGATTAGCATGCAATTGGGTTGGGGGTCCTAGGGGTACAAAGCGTTACCTCAACACGACGCGAAAGCTACACCGGCGTCGGGTAGCGACGCCGGGGGTTGGAATAGAAGAACGCGCTCCAAGTCCTGATTCCAATATAGTTTCCTCGCTGGAAAGTTCAGAGCATCAACCGGAGCGACGGTTCCAGATTCCAAGCTAGCACGTGCGACGACGGGCTTCAACTTGTCGCAACGTCGTGCACGGCGAATCGTCGGAGAGAAAGCACCTAGGTGGGGCCCACAGTAGTCCTAGGGACCTTTGGGGGACCCACAATAACTCTGGAGAACTTGGGGGGCCCACGGTGGCAAGCGGTGCGACGGGTGCGGGGTTGCGACGTTTGGCCATCGGTCGTACCCTAGCCTGACCGAGAGAGTCTCTCGGTCAGACACAGCGCACGGCGCTGTGCAGCGCTGCGGAGCGGTGCAGCAGCGGGTGCGGGGAGCTCCATCGGTCTGAGCGGTCGGTCGTCTCGGTCGGGCGCTTGGGCTGCAGCGGAGCGGGGTTGCGATGCGGAGCGGTGGAGCGGGCCGGTCAGATCGATTGGTTCTCTCGGTCGGAGCGGGGTGCGAGCATTGCAAAGGAGCGGCGGGCGACTGGGTGCGGAGCGGGCGCTTGAGCTCTCGGTCTGACCGAGAGCTCCCTTCGGTCGGTGCGGAAGAATTGAGCGGAGCGGCTGTGCAGCGATGCGGGCCAAGCTTGGTGCGGGGGCGGCCAGCGGTCGGAGCGGGGGTTTTGGCCTCGTTTCTTCGGTCGCTGCGGGGCTGAACGTCGCAACGTTGCGACGAATCGTCGCAACGTCCAATTTGAGTTTTGGAAGAGGCTAGGGCTAATTTCTTGCGAAAATAGGTCTTCCTAGGGGTTGTTTATATAGTGTAGATGGGTTGACTTGGTCTAGGGCTAAATCTAATAGGATTAGAAGTTTAAAATAATTTAAAATTTAAATCTCAACTTCTCCAACTCACCCAAGGATTTGACTTGGTCCCAATGAGCTGGAAATTGGCTCAAAAATTCTTTAAAACATTTAAAACTCAAATAAATTTTATTTGGCCGAAATTAATTTAAAAATAAATTATTAAAAATATTATAAAGCTTGTTAAAAATATAAAAGTGGTCAAATAATCTCCAAAAATTATAAAATAAATATCGTGGTGATCGTGTTGACGAGTGTGAGCTAACTAAGAAGACGGATCTCAATTTCGACTTCGGAAGACGAAACTAAAAATAGTAACGTCTCCCGTCAAGAGTGAGAATCGTCACGTCTCATCGAGTAAGTTTAAATTGTGGAAAAACGACTCGAGAAGTGTCGTTCCAAGATAGTGCCACTATTTAATACTCTCAGGGACGTTCACAACGGCATATCACACGAAAGTGTTCACAAACAAACAAAGTCTAGAACAAACACGTGCACGGCCAAAAGCACGTGCACGAAAAACGTACCACGAAAAGTGGTCGTTACAGTATGATGGTCTCATCTTCAGGATGATGGTTTCATCTTCGGGATGATGGTTTCATCTTCGGGATGATTATTCATCTTCGGGATGATGGTTTCATCTTCAGGA
>JAULAV010007658.1:0-184737 GCA_030789695.1 Scilla litardierei | reverse complement strand
CAAACTTTCGGAAATAAGTTATGTACATCAATGGAAAAATAGTATACAACGGTGAGGAGGAGAACCCATCTTGCCCATCCGCTGCTCATTCATTCTCCCTGAAATCTTACTCAGATGGCTCGGCATCTAAAGATTCCTCGAGCTTGGGCTGTTTCAAAAAGGAAATTAAACTATCTTAGAAAAGTAGAAATTTATCAATGGCTGGAAAGCAATAGTTTCAATATGATAAGTGGAACACACACGCAGTAGTTTCAATAAGAAATGTGGAACACACAAACAAACCCCCCACCCCCACCCACCCCACCCCCCCCCCCCCCCCCCCCCCCCCCCCCCCCCCCCCCCCCCCCAAACCCTCCCGGCGCCAAAGGTAAAAAAACAAAAAAAAAACACCCAAACCAAACAAAAACCTGGAATATCCGATACACCAACACCCGACACATGCATACACCCGGTGTGTCCATCCATCCATATTGGATGTTTGAAAATTTATAAACTACGGTTAACCTTAATGATATGTATAAAATGAAATATGGTCTTCCCCTTTTAACAAAAGCTAATCATTTTATGAATCAATCTTACTAATTAAGATCTTCCATTGTTAGATTATTAAAATATTTCCCTGAACCCTCATCAAGACCCTGGAGTTCTGGTGTGGTGCAATGGCGGTGCTGCAGTGGTAAGAAACTCATCATGGTATCAGAAACACCTAGGTTCAAATCCCATTGGACACATAAAAAAAAGCGAATTCCAGGTTTCAGTCCATTTAAAATGGGCCATCAACCTGTTTGTTTGTTTTTTGTTGTTGTAGGGGGTTGGGGGGGGGGGGGGGTGTGTGTGTGTGTGTGTGTGTGTTGGGGGGGGGGGGGGGGGTGTGTGTGTGTGTGTGTTAGATTATAAAAAAATTTCTGTTAACCGTCATCAAAACTCCAGAGTTTAGGTACAGGTACAGTTGTAAGGAATTCAACATCTATATTACAATTGAGAGCTGTTTTTGAACTTTGTCCTATGTGGCAATGTCACATCAAGTTTTGGGGGGAAATTTTTTTGGGTTGGGGGAAAATTTGTTGGGGGAATACAAAAGCTTTTCTTTTTTGAAATTGGCACCATCATAGGGATGAGAATGGGCATGCCCAAAGCCCGTTTGGGCTTCCAATTGGGCATGCCACATCATCATCCCTACAAATCCTTCACAAATCCTAGAAGAATTTGTGAAGGATTTGTAGGGATGATGATGTGGCATGCCCAATTGGAAGACCAAGCGGGCTTTGGGCATGCCCATTCTCATCCCTACACCATCAGCATTTAATACTCTTCATTCAAAAATGACCAAAAAAATGAGACCCAAAAAACACACACAAAATGAAACCCCAAAAATATGCAACTTAAATTACAAGTATGCAAAAGAGAACTTTATATCGGCTGAGCTTATTTCGGCTGACACCAAAAAAATTGAAACCCAAAAAAATACAGGGAATGTGCGTTCAAATAGGCGGGCTGAGTTTTTTGGGCGTCAAGCAGAGGTCTAACCAACCTATCCGCGCCGAAGACGCCCGCGCCGAAGACGCCCGCGCCGAAGGCGCCCGCTAAATTTTTATACGCTAATTTGTTGTTCTGCGCCGAAGGAGCACCGAATTTATTGTTTCTTGCCGAAGGCGGTCGTGCCTCTAAATTTTTTTACGCTAATTTGTTGTTCTTTTAAATTTTGGCTGTAGAAATATTTTTTGGGGACAAAGTTTTCGCGGAAAAAAATCTTAAATGCATCGTGCCCACGGGCACGGGTTATGACTAGTACATTCATGATTGACAGCCAGGTATATGCCTAAATGAGTTAAATTTGCATATATTCAAAAGGAATATACAAGATGTCTGGATTTTGGACAATATCCATGTCACACACCCCCCCCACCCCCCCCACCCACCCACCGCGTGTCAAAGCACGACATTCATGCCCCAATCATGTAATCATAGGTTTCCGAAGATTATCATTAAAACAAAAAAAAAGGATGGCTTGGAATATCGGTCCTTTTCTTGAGAGGAAAATCATTCCCAAGAAAACCTTCACTACCTATCAGGTAGTTAAACCAAATTAGGTTAACAATACCAACAGAAGCTTATCCGTTAGTCCACCATGGAGACCTTTCATGCAGGAGGTCACCAGGTTAGGTAACAAGTGTAAATTTGATCATGCACGTCACCGAGTGCATTTACATGTAACAAGAATTATATATTTATAATAAACACAAACTAACGTATTTTAATGTGATGATTTTTCTAAACTTACTCTTTCCATTATTATTTTGAGAGCTATGGTATTATCCAGAAGGCTTCTGCCAGGCTGTAAGTATCATTATTATTTCAGTTATTCAGGATGGTGGCAAGGTTTGTTTGTTTAGACGAAATACTTTTTTAATTGGCTACAGAAATAAAAAAAAGTGACAACTGGAACTTGCTAAATCAGACACACCTTTGCCTTTACTCACAAGCTATTTTGGTATCGAAACTACTGAGGCAGATCGCAAATGCCTGAAACGCTGATATAGGATATCGGTAATCCATAGTAAACAAATCCTTCCCCACTTTTCCAAATTGAAGAATGACCTTGTCGTGCTCCTGGCCAGCTGGTCCATTTTCTTCTGAAGCAACTAGCTGGAAGTTTTTCACTGACGCAACTGTCACTCGTCCCCTGAAATTCAGACACCAGCATTGCAACTGCTCATGCCACCTTGGAGACTTGTTCTTCAACACTAACTTCTCCTCCTTGTGTCCAGAAAGTGACCCAGACATGCTTTCTGTGCGAGATGACTTGGATCTGAAGAAAGGTATTGATGAGAAGGAATCAAGGCTGTTGATAAGGAACTCCTCCTGTGTGGGCGCTACTCCCCCTGGTTCAACTGCGGAGGAAGGGATGGAGTCCATGATGCATTGCATTCTCCTAGGACCTCTGGTAATTTACATACAGCATATGGGAACAAGATCAATCATATTTGATTAAATCTTAATGAAATCTCATGCATAATTCTAAAGCCAAAACACATGCCGATGTGCATCCATACCCATAAGAACAAAGACACATGATATTCAGATGCCGTACAAAGAGGATATGGGAATGCATTGATTATTGCATAGATGATCATCGAGAATACAAGTTCCAACGGTTTCTAAATAACATAGATTGAGGCGTCAAATCCTCACAAAACTACATTTCAACTGTGTAAACACCACTCTATAGAATCTATTCCCAAGAGGAAAGAGTTTATGCATGCACATAACCTCCTTTTATCAATTGGCGGTTTTTTAGTTGATCACATGCGAAGACCGTCTAGCTGGATGTTCATTTTATATCCACAAGAATGACGCCTTCATAAAGTCAACATCATGCTGGTTGAACTTAGACATACAGTTGGTCCCTTTCAACAACCACACCAGCAAGACAATTTGCGATCATACTTGTCAAATTATAACATTGCAGTTGTGCAATGAAAATATATATATTAAAATGGAATGCAGTTCTTTGCATGGAGTTATTGACTGCAGCACAGGTCTACTAAGATCCATGTGAAAATCTGCATACTCAATACTGGATTCATGCTATATCTCCAAAACTGTGAAGTCATATATTACTATATATATAGATCATCCAAGAGACACGGAAGCCTGCTCACACCCAAAATGGAACTTGTCTTTGAATCTGATACTTGGGTACAGTAAGCAATCTGATAGGAACAGATTTGCAATACTGCTATTGTATTGAGTCAGATCTGACTAACATACAACTATTTGAGTAACAGTCCATAATGTTACACGTAGTGCAATAGCCCAGCTTGAGGGGGTCACAAGTTTCCTCTAGGTACTCTTACACATGTCCACACAGTGCAAGCACGGACACAGATTGTTCAAAAATAATCAATGACAAGTGTGATAACGAAAATCACAGTTATAATGATATCCAGTTTTACTAATTACACTATGCTGACCCCAATAAATATGCAATGAAGAATAATACATTATTTTCAAAAAGTAATAAAGAGCCACTAACATTCCAAACTGCTATTCTATGCTAAATAGTCACAACTCACAAGTTAAAATAATAATAATATAATAAAAATAAACTAAGAGTGTGTTGAGAACATTCTGATAGATTTGTGCTACTCACCTGGATCCTAACACATTCAACTCATAAGAAACGTGGGCAACTGGGTAGTTTCCGGCAGGAATCCTTGGAGAGACTTGTTTGGAACTCACTAGACGAGTAGAGCGGCTTTTTGCAAGCATAGCTCCAGCATGAGGTGGTTGAGCATCATAGACAGTAAATTTGGTGCCCAAAAAGTTCGATCTGTTAAACAAATTAAGACATTTCAGACCAACATCAAAAGATATTCCTTAAAGCAAGTCACGAAAAAAATTTCATTCTCATCGGATGAGGTGCTATTACATTAGAAATAGACTTTTATTAATGTGCAACACACACATGATCACAGATTTAGTTCCAGGTTAGTCGGTGGGGGAAAAATCTGAAATGAGACATTATTTTCTTTGATGGACAAAAACTACAGCTCATTCATCCAGTATTTAGGATATAAAACTGATTTGCAAGCTTTTACTTGCCAGATGCAGTTTGCCCCATGATCTAGCAACTGAAGGATCGTGACACAGTTTAAAAATCATTCCATTAATTTAATATTTTTGTCAGCCTTCGTTGAGTTCAATAATTCAACTTTTAATGTCCAGTAATCCAGCCAGATGCACTTTAATCTGACTCATTAACGGAACAATCATATCATGTAGGACAGTAACAGGCTTTTGAGAGTTAGGACGACACCAGGATTCTGCTATGTTAACAATGGGAAAACCATAAACAAACCAGATTATCTGACATTCTGTAAAAATAAACATCCATTACGCAAATGAAAGAAACCAATTAGGTACCTAGAAATCCTCAATTTTTATTTGTGTATATGAAAACTAATTGCCTTCACTAAACAGTTCTTATTTAAAAAATTTCTTGCACTTCATGGTATGCCACCTACAAGAAACACCTTAGCAAGCAATCTAAGTTGCAACATGTTTATACGATCTCCTTGCCTTCAACCCAACAATTCTCAATCACGAAATTTACAGAACTGAAAAAAATGTGTTTCTCACATTTATAATCAAATCTAGAATTAAATCAGGCCACTTGAAATAATTTTTTCCTAATCTGCCATAGCAACAGATTTCAGAAAACTTGAAAGCATATTGAAGTTGATGAAATCTGTTGATTGGCTAAATTCTCAATTTTAGGTGCGTATTAGAACTCCATGTCAAACTGAATGTTTCTTCATACTTTCTAAAGAAACAAGGAAATCATGTCCTATATAGTGGGCATCAAATGCCAGCATTCAATGCATCCACTTAAATGGAAATATCTGGTCGCAAAGGATCGCGCTGTGACATACCTCAACTTTCCAATATAGGTACCACTTCCCTTGGACATGTCCTCTCCATCTAATGAGATGAGATAGTCCGTACAGGTGGCCCTTCGACATTTGCGTGCAGCCAGGAGAAATTTGCCATTGTCTGTCAATGCTGCATAGTAAATAGTTACACAATAATTAGAAAACAACATAAATATTATATGAAGCTACCAACTTTGGCTACACAGGGTAAAGTGATTAATAGACAGCTTAGCAGTAGGGAAGAAATTAGGTTAGACAAAATGAATCATATAGAATATTAGAACATGTGGACTAGACAGTATAACTTATGTAAACCCAATAGAAATAGTGGAAAGTCAAAATGCTGATATGGATCGAGTAGATAGAAAGGAAAAGGAACAGTTCAATAATTGCATATATTTCACTGGCAAACAGTTCCAATCCTGATAGCTTAGACTGTAATTCATGCATTGATGTACATGATCAATTGAAGGCTGTTTTTACATGAATAGATGGTTTGCAATATAATTAATAATTGCCACAATAAAGTACCTATGAGGTATGCTACACGCAAAAATCAATTGCCTAATTGTTGTTATACAGCAATGCACAAATTATATTACATGTCGAATTTGGTAATTGAATATGTGCTCTGGTAGTCACAAGATTGAAAACAAACTTGTTGCTACAGAAGTTTAGATGCACCACCGATATATGTTATATTGGATATCCAACAAGATATTCAAGGAAATATAAATAAAGAAATAATCAGAAAGAGCATCCGCAAACATAATTTCTTATGAGAAACACCGAATTCAAAATAAAACTGACACATGTCAGGATACGCACACCGCAATATTCTCTACAAAAGCAGTCTAAATCTGATAATCAATCTTTGTGCAGCTTACTGAACCTTTAAACACGATCAGCTGTAAATAAATTAAAAAAGAGGCTATGAAATTTACAAGTGTATAAAATATAAAACAAGCAGATCTTTTTTTAAAAGATGGCTACAGGGATCAAACCGTGTGATCTGGAAAATTATGCAATGTAACATATGGCAAGAAAAGGAATGTCAATTAGTTAAAGTTGGGGTTTCTTCTTCATTCTGTCTGTCTCTGTGATTGCTTCTTTTTCCAATGTGTTGGGGGTTTTTTTTTTACTTTTTTGTGTGGATGTTTTTTATTGGGTTGGCAGGCATGTTTATTTATTATTATTATTATTATTATTATATTTTTTATTTTATTTTATTTTATTTTATTTTATTTTATTTTATTTTTTTTTTTTTGGGGGGGGGGGGGGCAACTCCATATACACAAGACGGTAAAAGAATGAAAAAAGCCATTTTGTTAGCTGGGATTAAGAGGAATTTGCTTACTAATATAGTATATAATTTATTATTAGAGTGGGATCCACTTTCCAGGAATATGAGTCGAAGCAATAACATGAATATCTCTAGTGGACTATTTTTCACAATTCCTGGACAAATAATTCCCTAACAGATGATGATAGTTAATGACTAATTTACATACGTGTCATGAATGTTGGGAATCCACGCTATGCAAGTAGACATTGCTTTTGCTAATTCAAATTGAAGTGTGGCATCAAAACAATCTACTTGTTATACGAGGAGACATTGCTCTTTGTTATACATGTTATACACTCTCCATTATGAACTTGTTTATGACAGCCTTTCTTTATTTTTAACATATGTCCATCTTAGCATCTGATTTCTACCATGTTGACATTGCTTGCATGGACCTCTTTGTCCCAGGATTTTGAGTTGTGCGATTTCTACAATGGAAAATGCATGTCCTTACCAGATGGTAATACACCCTTTCTCATTTTACAGCAGTCATGCTGCTTTCCCTTCAATTACCAAGATCTCAGCAAATCATAATGTTGTGATTCTCTCTCTTATCAATTCATATTTGTGCATAACACCTTAAAAAATATTTCCAATTCCAATTCATGAATCGAGCTCCTATTTTGTCACAAATGCCTTTATCAATCTGCATACTGCAACAAGAACTATTCCCACCAGAGACGCACATAATCATTTAGTGTGCATCCTTTCAAAACTGATGCTCTCCAAAGACTAGCCATTGCATGATAGACAGATTTCATTTCCACGCCTTACATAAACACCAAGCAAACTTAGGCATGCCAGTCGAGGACTAGCCAACAATGGTTGCTGCTATTCCAATCACACTCATAGGTGACGATGTGCACTGCAACGAAATACCATTCTCTAGCATTCTTGATAAAATCTCTTCAAACTCGTACAGCTCTCTTACCTAGCTAGATACCATATTACTAAATAAAGGCCACCATTGTATACTTATAATTCACAATTGTAATATCACAAGCCATACAGTAGATACTTCAGCACTGCCGTCTTGTGAGAAGAAAGTACTCCAAATTGGTTACCAAGACTGCAAGTATTATGAAGCTATAATAAGATTGGCACCGCTTTTTCAACCACTGCATTCAGCCACTCTTGCGAGTAATGCATCAAATCCTATCCCATTCGCATCGCATATGGGGCAAGACACTCATCCTAAAGCGATGTCATGTCCAACACATTTTTAAGCATGCATGTCAGATGCACATGTCCAATGTATTTTGTAGAACTTTCTATGTTTGCATGGCCGTCTCCATTTAATATAACATCGCCAGCAAACAATTTCTAGTTTGAATGTACTGTAAAAGTATATATGTTGCAGAAAAGGCTGAGGCATGGCTTCAAATTTCAAAATTAATTGAAAGGTGCTAGAACTACAATGATTTGTGCACAAAAATAGGTCTGCATCGAGAGCCTCCTAACCCCTTATTCAAGCCAAGATTGTTTAAAACGTTACTCCACTTTTTCTCCTTATTTTCTTATTAAAAATCCATATAAAAAGAAGTATCTAATCAGTTAACATATCAGAGAATGTACATCTGTTTCCTGCAAGTTCAAATCTGTTCTCATAAATAGGCAAACACAAATAAACTCATGATTCCCAAACAATTTCTTGTCGTTACTGATAAACAAGCATACCTTGGGTTAGACCGAGGTAAAGATGGTAGGTCTGATTTGTCCGGTTCCTCTTTATGAAACACTGGAGCGGAACGTCCCTCGGACCGGGCTGAAAAGAGATATGATCAAGATATATTTGAAGAGATCAATCACATTCAAATACAATTATTTGCTTCATTCGATTAAATTAGTGTATCTGTTAGTTGAACGTGCTTCATTATATAATTTTTATCTTCTTTCTACTTCTGCTACACTCTTTTAGTTGGTTGCATTCCTTTAAACTACATGCAGTTTAAGGTAGTTTCCCAGGCAAAATGCACCAATCTATAGTTCGATCAATCGGCCAGTTATAAAATTTTGTCAAATTCTTTCAAGTAGCTTTTGTAATCCATACTTGACCACAATCAAGTGCTCCGCTAGTACTAGGGCAAAAATGAGAAAGTTAATTTAAAAATAATCAGACCAACTACAAAAAGAGATCTTTTTTAGCACCAAACACCAACAAAACCTATACCTGCTTTAGCGAAATCGGGAACGTGATCTTCCCCGAGACCTCTGGAATCTTCACGATCTCCTTCATGATCTCCCTCCAGCTCCTGCAAACCCCAGCGCAGGCAACCACGTCCTTCCTCGGTGGCCAGGAGCTCTCCGCATCCTCGATCCTCAGCAGCACGTCCCTCAGCAGCTCGGTCGGCATGTTGGCCCAGCAGCTCTGCCTCAGGGCGTCGATCATCGCCGGCCTCGACGCGTCGGCGACCACCGCCCCCCGATGCGACCGCGACCGCAGCTTCACCTCGAACCCCTTCCTCGATATGCTCTCAATCTCGTCCCTCATGTCCTGAATTATACTCCTGAACGACATCGAATTCGCCAAAAGAAGGGAAAAAAACCCCCCCAAAACGAGATTTTTAGGGCATTTCTAGGGTTTGAGAGAACGGAGGAGACACCGATTAGTGCTCGTCCACATCCCTTTCGCTTATCTTTATTCTCTCTCAGTTTTATGCTTATCTATTACAGTAGCGACTAGCGAGTGGACTAATTAATAATAATCTTTATCAACTCTGTCCTTTGCATTAATATTGATAAAATATAATGTTGAGGGTGTAGTTGAAAATCTACTATATTGGGGCCCCCAACAATTATGAGATGTTCTGACTCACGATTGTGCTTGCTTTTCTAGCGTTCTCTCTTCCTTTTTTATTGGATGATGAGAATATTTTGATGTGTTTGTATATTTGGTTGTTGTAAGCGAATCTAGCCTTTTTGCCTTTTTAAAGAAATAAGTTTTGTTGTATCCAAAAGCCATTTTTATTCCTTTATTTTCTTTCTTTTTCATGAAATAATATCGCACGAAAAATTAAGAGATTAAGCCATAATTAAACCAGAAGCTTACAATAACATACTATTAAAATCATGCTTGTGGGTAAAAATATCTCGCCAAAAGCAAGGGATTAGATATTAAGGGAAGCATATGTGGCAATAATTTAATATTTACGTGAAAATGACAAAAATAAATGAAAACGACAGGCTTTTTTTTTAAGTTCCGAAATAACGAGCGTGCACGATAAAGAGACGACCCCTAATGGGAAACCAAACGCAGAAATTGGGGCAAACACGAATTTTGTTTAAATTGAGCGTTCCAATTGAACTCATATTGGTCTTCACAGTTGACTGTTGTTTCTTTTTGGTTTGTTTGGCAACTAATTATTTTTAGTTTGTGTTTTTTGTGGGTATTAGTCTGTTGTTGCTTTAAACATTGGGATTATATCCTTACAGTCCATGATATTGTCGGTGGATTGGTGATATACCGTGTAATAAGATAGCAACAATCCCATTATCAGCAAATGTTCATCAGAAGCTAAAACAGGACCAATAAAACCTAACCTAAATTTTATGAGCCTATCATCAAACTTGAATTACCAAAATACCACTTTATAAACTACACACATTTGGGAAGAGATAAGTTGAATTACCAAAAATATTTGTAGAAGATGATGCTGAAAAAATGTTTTTTTTTATAAAAGTTAAAGACAAGTTTATAAACTTAAGGCAAGTAATAAAACCACTCTTAAGCTCAAAACAGAAAGATGAGCTTTAGAACTTCTGTAAATAATTGAAATTAACTAAAAGTATAGCCACACGACAAGAAAAATTACAGATGCAACATACCATCGCCCTAAGCCTAGCTACATCATACATACAACTCAGAAAGATACTCCGAAAAGAAAACATAATTTACAACACTGCTATAAGCCACGCCGAAATCACACACAAAAAATCTCATATACACACAAAGATCATGCAGTCCATCCCACTTGTATCCGATCCTGGGCAAGCATGTCGGAGTAAAACCCTGATTTGGGCTTTTCCATGCGTATTCCTTCACTACTTCTCTCTTCCTCTTCATTGAATCTCCCATGCAGGATGCACGTTTTGTTCGGTTGGCGAGCCAGGGACGTAAGGAACAAAGCCCCTCCCCCCAAAGACCGGTCGCATGAAGGAATCATCAAACTTGCGCCAGTAGTAATGCACCGTGTGGGTTGGCTTTGTGAGAAACATTCGTAGGCTTGAAGGACGAGGAATGCTGCGGCCTTGCCCCGCTGATTCAGGTTCAAATCCTGGCACGTTCTCGAGGAAAGGCGTGGACAAGAATTTTGGCGTTGAAATCTCAGATTGGAAACTGCTGGTGAAGTTCTTTGAAGGCAACAGGAGGCTTATCAAAGGCTTTGTCAGCAACCCAAACACCTAAGGATGCAAAAAATTTTTTTTACAAAAACTCGCTAAAAAAGAATTACAGGTTGGTCTAGTTTGACATGTTGCAATTTTATTAGTCAAGAATTAATAATGACATACTTCTAAAATGCATTACTAACTTCTAATGTTCAAAATAGCTCAGAGCCTCTAAATTGAACATTACATGCACACACCCACAACTGATTTGAAAGTGTTAATAAATTAAAATTAAAATTAAAATTAAAATTAAAATTAAAAATGAAGTCGATACAAATGATAATAAAATTAGAAAAGTAACCCCAAGTTATATGACAGGACTAACATCACAAGCATGATCTTGCTAAAGTGATGGGGAAAAAAACATCCATCACGGACTTCCAACCAACCACCAAATGAGTGGATAAGGGGAAAGAGTGGCGTGATTGATATTTCAAATATCAAAAACCAAGTTATAAATAGGATTTAATGTAGAAAAGCTGCCACCTGATCCGGATCAGGTGGCAAGACACAAAAAAGGTGGAGAGTACAAGCCCCCACATGGGTTTGTGCTCGTTGGGGGCCCACCCCTTTGTGTCTTGCACCTGATCCTTTGGATCAGGTGCCACCTGCTATACATTAATCCCTTATAAATATGTCCGTTTGTGATATACCTAACCAAACAAAATGATGGATTATATGGATGAAGTCAAGGAAGCCTGATCCGAGCGGTAGGTACTGGTGTTCACAGCGAATGTTCAGTCTATCCAGCTCCTTAAGATGGCTTAACCAATGCAGTTTGGTAGCTGAATCGAAAACCAGTGCATTCTGGTACTTAGAAGCCAAGACTAAACAAATGGTAGATTATATTAACAAAAGTAACCAATCAACCAATTTAAGGTAGGCAACCAATCAGGACAATCAAGCCACACACAAAAAGAAACTCCTTTGACCATGGCTACCAAGGAGCCCTCTATCAATACTCGGGTTACCAATGAGAGGACAACCGGTACACGGGTAGCACGAAGATAAGTAAACTTGATGGCTCCTCGCATCAAAATTTTTTTCCCACACTGTTGAATGTTGAATAAGCCACTTATAGCTGACAAAGAGCCAACAAGATGGAAACTAATAGCCACCAGGAGATATCTTAAAGGTTTCTACACCATCGATTGTTGCAATTAATGTTGATCATCTTATGAAGAAACAAGGCAATGCTTCAAGCTATGAATCACATATACTTCAAAATAGGAGTTCGGACATCAATACTTGCCCCGACACTTGCCCGACACGTATCAGCTTGTGTGAAGCCATGTCCAATTTTTAGAACACAAACAATTCCGTGTGCAAACTGTGTTAGTTTTAAACAAAACCTATATACCGCATGTCAACAACTTTAGAGCCATGTCTCTTGAAAGAAAATATAAACTTGATCGTCTAAACTAAGATACAAGAGTTAATTATCATTATAACTAGATTAGGCATCAACGGGATTATTTTAGATCTTTTTCGTTTGCTTTGTTACTTGATCAGAAAACATGAATTTTTGTCATTGCAATTTTATATTATTTTTTGTTTTATTTTTATATAGGCCACATCCTAATCACAATCAGAAATGATCTTTTTTGTTTGCGTTGCTACTTGATCAGATAACATGAATTTTTGTCATTGCAATTTTATTTTGTTTTTTGTTTTATTTTTAATAGACCACATCCAAATCACAACCAGAATTGATGTGTATTATATATCGATATTTATGCATGCACATATGTGATTATCTCACCATGTCCACGTGTCCTACCTTTTTAAAGAATTTTCAATGTCCTCATGTCCATGTCGAATCGTATGAGTGTCCCGTGTCCGTGTCCATGCTTCATAGTCTTCAACCTTCAAGAAGATTACAACCGTGTGGCTCCGAAAACATCATATAAGAGGACGATCTTCAAAATTATTATTTACTTAAAGAATTGAAAATAGATCTTATCCAATTGGACAGAGTTTTGATGACTTGGATGACTTGCAACGTTACAGAGGCAAGTTGAATAGGCAAATTCGAGGAGGAGTTCTTTTCAATCTAAGGTGCTCAATGTAACCATGAAAAGGAAAGAAAACTATTGGAAGATATATGAGAAAAATTTCGAAAAAGGTAAATTAATGCCTTGATCATTGGGGTTTAGCTCCTTAAGTTATAATCTCATATCTTGCATAAGTAAGTTCATAATTTAGGAATTTCTTTTTGATTAATTTTGTAATATGTTGTGCGCCGAGCGGAAACAATCAAATAGCCGAAGTATCTAGCACGAAGAACAAAAAGAGAGAACACAAACAAAAGATTTAGGTCGCCTTAACGACCAAGGAAACACTTCTATTGATTTCAATTAGGAGATACAAAAGGCACTCAACTACTCCTAAGAAATCCTCACAAATCGGCTCTCTCAAAGATGGCTCTCAATGATCTTATGAAACTTCCAATAGGACCTCATACAAGTTTCTCCAATGCTTCAGTAGAAGCTTTCCCAATGTGTCGATAATAACAACCAAAGCCCTTGCCCTCCTTTTATATGGTGAAGGGGGAATGGGTTGGTGCACCAACACCCCCTTTTGGTCCATTTTTGACAAATTCAAGGAGGTTGCTGGAATTCCAGCAGCCTTTCCAAATTAAGCCAACAACCACAAATCTCCACCTTGGCAAGATATTGGGTCTATGTCACACAATCGACCGTTAACGCTTCTCCTCAATGAGAATCATCTCATGTTCCCGTCATCTTGCCTCGAAAGGCTCATATGGCTTCGCAGAGCCTCATTGCCCCAGAAGGGGCCACCAAAGACATCTCATATCGTCAACTTACAAGTCTAAGCCATACTCGAACTTGACTCCAATATCGACCTTCATAAGCTCGTCCGTCGAACAATCACTGGTGCCCAGTAGCTCCACCCGATCATTGGCTTCATCAGTCGTCGTTGATTCCATCTCATCACACCAATCTTTCATTCGTCCACATAGATCACCATTATGCTCCATCTTACCGAATAAGGCCAAAAACTCATCACACCTGACAAAGAAAGCAAACTAGACCCTTCTTACAGATTGGCATCTCTTGTACCTTGGTCTCCAAACTTTGATAGAATTCATCCGTTGTGCAATTTGTGGAGACAAGATATCTCCACCATACTGACTTGAACCATCACCTCTATTAGCACCACATCTCTGGAGATCATCCAATGACGTCGTCTTTGGTACGTGCAAGCTTGAGTCGGTAGCTTGCTCATCTGAAACTCTTGTCGTCTTCATCATCAGCGTACCTTCCAAGTAATAGAGATTGCATTCACGCTTTCCCTTCATCAGGATCATTGCTCCTCGTGTCACCTTCAAAGCGTCGCCCTCCATAGTCACTTTGCACCCTTGTGCTTCTATTGAACTAAGCGATAAAGTTGTACTTCAGGTTGGGCACATAATGAACATCGCCTATGTCCTGTGTGAGACCATCACTCATCTTTATGCGGACCGTGTCAATGCTCGCCGTCATGCATACTCCATCGTCTCCAAGAAGGACTTTACTCTTACTACCTTCATGGAAAGTAGTAAAGTACTCTCTGTAGGGTGTCATATGGAACGAGCAACCCGAGTCGAGCACACATCCCCCCTTCATCACTTCCTCCGTCGCACCAACTAGGACCCACTCATCCACATCCTCGCTTTTAACGATGTTAGCGGTAGCATCCTTCTTCTTATTGGCCTTTGGGCACTCCCTCGCCCAATGTCCCTTGTCCTTGCCCAATGTCCTTTGTCCTTGCAAAAGGCACATTGATTCCTCTCGATGTCTGTGCACGGAGCTCTACAATTGTCCCTCGTCGTGGATATATGGTTCTCTTTGCGACCTCCACCTCTTTCATTGCTCCGACCTCTAACCACGATAAGTGCTTCGGACCCTTGGCCCCTCATCTTCTCATCATCCTTTCTAAATTCATTGCTAAGGTGATAGATTTTTTACCATAGGCGAAGATCGAAACGATGTGCTCATAGTCTTTATGCAGAGAGTTGAGGAGAATCATCGCATTGTCCTCATCTTTCATCTTGACGTCGATATTCCTCAAATCTGTGAGGAGTTTGTTGTAGTAGTCGAGGTGTTTTTAACTGAAACTCCTTCATCCATATTGGGACCAAAAAGCTTCTTCTTTAGGTGTAGGCGATTCTGAATGTTCTTCTTCATGTACTTCTCACCAAGCGCATCCCATAATGCTTTCGTGTTCATCTCCTCTATGACAGTGTACTTCTGCTCCTTTGTCAAGTAGAGCCGAATCGTGCCGCAAGCGGTCCGGTTCATCATCTTCTACTCGGCATCCGACATCGTAGTCGGCCTCTCATCTAGTACTTGATCGTGACCAAGTTGGTTCAAGATGTCAAGTACCTCGCATCTCCACATGCTGAAGTTGATACGTCCATCGAACTTCTAAATTTTGAACTTCGTACTGGATACGATAGTTCGCGTTGTTGAAGATTGTGACATTGAAGTAGAAGCGTCGTCGCCACCTTTACTCATCTTCTTCGTCTAGATCTTTGTCGCCAAAGCTTTGATACCAATTGTTGTGTACCGAGCGGAAGCAATCAAATCGCCGAAGTATCTAGCACGAAGAACAAACAGAGAGAACACAAACAAAAGATTTAGGTCGCCTTAACGGCCAAGAAAACACTTCTATTGATTTCAATTAGGAGATACAAAAGGCACTCAACTACTCCTAAGAAATCCTCACAAATTGGCTCTCTCAAAGATGGCTCTCAATGATCATATGGAACTTCCAAAAGCACCTCATACAAGTTTTCCCAATGCTTCAGTAGAAGCTCAATTGATTTTCCAATGTTTCGATGATAACAACCAAAGCCCTTGCCCTCCTTATATATGGTGAAGGGTGAGGGGGTTGGTGCACCAACCCCCCTTTTGGTCCCTTTTTTGACAAATTCAAGGGGGGTTGCTGGAAATTTCCAGCAGCCAACAGCCTTCCCAAATTAAGCCAACAACCACATAATATTCTATGTTGGTTAATACCGACTTGTAAGGACTGGCTAAATGGCCATAATTCGTTGATTTAGTTTAATCTGGATATTAAATAATTGGAGGAACAAGCACCCTTATCTCCCCTTCTTTCTCGATCATCCCTTCTCTACGGGTTGCTGAAACTCTGGTGGTCCCTGCTAGGTCTGTGTCAAGCATAATGTATGTTTACTGATATTATTTGAATATAAAAAATGATTTGAATACTAGCCATTAAATTTATTCACTGATATGGTAAATGTCACAAAAAAAATTGAATAACAAATTACGACAGATAGGAAAAGCTATGCCTTGAAAATGTTATGAAATATTGGCAGTTATAAAAGCCGCAAGGATTTTATTATTAAGTTGAACCAAAACATCCCCATAGTACATAAAGATGCACGTACATATATGGGAAGCATGATGTTAGAAATATAGGTGTTGCAGTCAGAACTATCATACCATTGTGCTGAAGAGTACAACTGTGATGGTACTGGTAATCATGATCGCATTGCCCTGTAGCTGAGTGTGACCTGCTCTAGTGAACTGCAAATACACAACAGATTTGATGTTGCTAAATAAAGTGAGACTACAAGTAGTTCCCAAATCACAAGATCATTACACTCTTCATCTGGGAAATTGTTCATCTGCGAACCATATTAGATAGTTCAAAAGTAAAATAATACATGATGGAAGCTGGAGCAAAATAGAAGCATATGTAATGTTTCTTAACTTTATGTTTAAACTTACTTTGCATTGCCAATAGATACATGCACCTAAACTTTTTGCAATAGTCTTGACTGGCTTAATTAACAAAAACAATCCTAAACTATACACAGATTTAATAATATTAACCTTTAACTTTATAAATTCACCAACCGCACCCCCCCCAAAAACTTTGAATTCACCAAAATCCTCTTTAATTTTCAAAATATAAGGCAATTTTACTAAATTCAACTCAAACTTTAGGGTAGTTTATATAAACAATTGTAAAGTTTATGATAGTTTTGATGAACAATGATAAAATTTAAAGTTGTTTTGATGAAAAGTAGTTTATGGGGTTTTGGTGAATGGTCATGGCTTTGGTGAAATCCTAAAGTAAAGTGTAGTATTATTAAATCCATAGTTTATGATAGTTTTTGTAAACTAAGACGTCTTGAAAGGAAGAGTAACATCTGATAATGTAGCATTCATACACAAAGACTTTGCTTTGAATGTACCTCTCCAAAAAAGGATTCCATTTAAATTTGGGGGGCAAAAGAAAAGAGATCTTGATTTTCACTTCAATTTAAAAAAAATTAAGAAATAAGAAAGTGATTGATGAAGCTCGTAAAGTAATATCACAATAGTCTTAGTAGACAGGCTGAATGTATTATATCGTGATTGACACGTTGTATAGATGTATGTAAGGACGCTGCATCCAGGAGCACTGATCTTCAATAAAAAGGAGAAATAGGTCTAGTCTTACACCAGCATAAATTCAGAGGTTTAGGGGATATTAGATGTAACCTTATTGTAAGCCAATGCAATTGATACAGCGCCTCTCATCAGACCAGCCCACCATATTACGATCTGTGCATCAAGATGGAGGGACTAGGTTGTTAGAAATCAATTAGCTTTAAAAACGGTAACTCAGAAGTGTGAGCACCCACTTGCTGCCTGAAAGAGATCTTTTCACTCGATGACTTCTTAGCCAAGTTGGACAAGAATGACAGTGGGAACACAAAAGCAGCTCTGCCTACCAAGACTAAACCTACCAGAACTGAGCTAACACCAACTGATGTACCAGGCCTGCAAAGGAAAAGAGAGAAGTTCACAAGTAAACAAAACAATTGATTCAATTAATAGTTCCGGTTGATTTTAAATTTCATGAAAAGTAATTACTGAAAGTTAGAGAAAAAAGATGAAAAAAATATTAACAGATGCTCGACTATATAAGTTATATAAGTAGTCTTGTGTGCTAGTTCTGATTATCATGAAAGATGGGTGCAAAGATAGCAGACGCGAAAACAACATTAAAGGTATGTTGCAATATAATTTAGGAAAAAAGAATTGGCGAGAGCCTGTAGATAACTCAGACTGCCGAGCAGAAAGAGTTTTCAAGAGCGAATATGGAAGTTAACACACAATATGTGACATACATATTGAAGTAAAGACACAGGTCATATATCCATACCCACAAGACTCAGATATTTAGCATACAATCCCGTCATCTTTATAATCATTTTATAATAGCATCAAAGTAAAGAAAACTCATGGACACTAGAAAGCCTTCTGTATTTTCCAAAGTATATGATGATATCATAGTAAATGGTGGTTTCTTGTAAATTTCAAAGTATATGGTAGTTTTTTTGAAATATGGCCTGAGTTCATTATAGTTCTACGTAATTTTATCCTGCAAATGTGCTGAATAAGACCATTGTTATCGATCAGGATGATGTGCCCTTCCCAAGAAAACAAGCCATTTCACATTAATTTTTTTAAAAAGGTCATGAGGTGTGGGGAGCAAACCCACCCTTACTCCCACCCCATGCCCCCCCCCCCCCCAAAAAAAAAAAAAAAAAAAAAACCCAAAAATAAAAAAATAAAACCAGCCCATATGGCATTTAATCCGGACGGAGATTCAACCCCAGTGCATGGCCCGGGACTCGAATCCACTCTCCTGACATGTGAAATCACACACCCCACCTCTAGGGTGCCCCGCGGGGTGTCAACAATTCATTTTATTGGCAGTTATAAACATATGCAGAATATACAGATGCAGTCCAAACAGGTCAAAATTCAGAAAAGTGACACACCTGTCGCTGACAAAACCCCACTTTTCAATGTCTAATGCATCCATGCCCACATAGAGAAATAGGAAGATCTCAGCAATAAAAGACAAAGTTGCAAAAGCATGCCTGCAAAAAATTAACAAATGAAACCAAAAAAAGATTTACAGCTGAAACAATGTTTACCAAACATATGAAATAATGAAACTGAAATTTTCCTTGTCAAGCACCCTGGGAGTCAACATACTTAGTGGTAATTCTAGAACTCTCTGTCACATTGTGCCAGGTATAGTGAGACATTACTATACCACAGAAGAACACTGTCAGAATGCCACTTAGATCTGACAACTGCAACATAAATCATATCAGTCAGAAATACGCAGAGATATCTAGCAAAGCATTCAAAACAATAAATTATTGCATATCCTGAAACTTGTCTAATATTATCCGAGAACATTCTTACTTCAGCCAGCATATATGAAAGGTAAGCCATAAGCATCATCAGTGCAACTTCACGATCAGTGGAATGCCTGGAGTTAGAAAGATATGTTAGCAACACAGATAATTAAGAGATGTAAGGGTGATCTTGTACATCAAGCTGCTTATACATTTAGTTAAATAGATTTTATTTCTTTTTCTTCTATTTAATTTTTTGAGATAAAGCGGAGACAAGGTTCCTCATAGTTCAGTCGAAAAGAGTTTATTTAAACATATCCATTTCAGAGGGTAACGAACTCTGGATAGCCTACACTTGGTCTGATTCTCAAAAGGTAAGAAGCTAAAATCTAATACAATTATCAATATTGTGAGCAAAGAAGACAGGTAGAACAACTAGAAATTGATTTTGATACTGAAGGAAGAAGGTGATGTTGATACTGATGAAAGAAGGACGATAATAATGGGTGAGTATGACTATAAAGGTTAAAACTTAAAAAAGGAATATAGCATCTCCATCTCAATTCTATGTAAATGTCAAAGAAAAATCTAAGAAACATCAAGTTCACAAAATCTAATGACCTGCCAAAATACAGCTTTTTGATGATGTAGGCACTGAGCAATCCAGTCTGCAGACAAAGTTGGTATCAGAAAATATATGTGCATTAGAAAAGAAAGAGGAGGACAAGCATGTTCTTCGTAAATTAGTAGTGTATACTTCAAGAACTTACAAATGCCCCCAGGAATGTGCTGGTTGCAAATAAATATAAGAAATTCCCTACAAACTTCAGTACTACTCTGGCATCAAGATGTACAAGATCGAAGTTCTGAATTGCATTGAAAAGCACCACTGATGTGGCATCATTGACAACACCCTCCCCAAAGACCAAACTATACAGCAACGGTGTCTCATCCTGATTAAGGACCTGTTTGAGAGTAAAAGCTTTCATGTTACAATGAGTTTTCCTTTATAATTTATGAAAAGGGCACAGACACAAGATTTCCAAACCTGCAAGGTGCAAACAGAGTCCGTTGCAGAAAAGATAGCTCCGATTGCTGCAAGTATAACATAAATAAAGACCATACTTGTCTGCAAAAAAAGAAATGACAGCACAATATATAAGAATAAGATGTTGAGAACTCACCAAGAAAATCTCCAAAATCCAGACCTATATCCATTTTCCCTAATACTTGAGTTGCACCTGGGTTTAACATAAGAAACAGACAAAACAGCGACGGTCAAAAAAATTGATACAAGTAGGAAGTACAATGAAAACACATTTAGTTACCATCATAAACATGCATGTGAAATAGAAAACCAAATGGCTACTCTCTGCACTATATTCTCAATTGATCTGACAACCACCTACCCTGAAGGCTTAAGCCATTAAGCCGTGGCCCAACATTATATATGGGGCCTCAGGTCAAACTCAAATCACCCCAAGCATGGTTCTATTTAATTTTCTTGAATTCAAGCAAGACCATTAATACATCAGGCTTGAAACTCGTAGCATATTTTCAAGTCCAGGACTATTAAAAATAAATGTGGCAGGCTCATGCCGAAATTGGATCCACATTCTTGGACATAAGTAATAGATTTTAACATAATGTATAACTTTTTAAATTAATTAAGTGCAGAATAGATTAAAAATAAGTTAGAATGAACAAATTGTTGCGACCTAGGCATGTTATGATGGAATCATCACCTACCAGCGGCAGTGCAAGAGGATTGGGGCAACAAATTGACATTAGGGGCGTTATTGTAATTTTGGGGTCCAGTGGTGTTTCTGTGCTTTTGCTGAAAATCGGATTATTATATATATGGTGGGCTTATGGAGATTAGGGATTCATGCTGAAATTTTGTAAGAAACTTATTGAAGGTTGATTTGATCCTCTTTTGTGGAAAGTGCGGACATCCTCTCGAATCGGTGGCTTGAGAGAACGGTCAGCCTCTCGAACGTGACCAATTATCCTTGTAACCCTATTTATTCCAAAAAATATCAGATTTTTATCCCCAATAAAAATCCCCAATTTTAGTGTTAAACCCTAGAAATTCATACCAATTTGGTATCAGAGCACCAATCTTGGCTTCCATAGCGACGACGGTGACGAAAAAGATTGAAGTTTTGGAGGAGAGACTCGACGTCGAAAAGGGAGAATTGAAGAAATTGATGGAGGAGACGAGAACATCAGTGACCTCCCTCGAATCTGGGTTGAAGATTCAAGGCGTCGGAGATGAGGATGGAAGCTTTCTTACAAACCCTAACGCAACAACTATCTCAATGATTACCGGATCCAAAGGTGATGAAAACCCAGATCTAGGACGAAAGGTGAAATCTTTGTAGAAAAGAAATGAAAGATCCAAGGAATTCGTCGAAGAACTACTCTCCGATGCGGATATGAACTCCGAAAATGGCTGGAAGACGACACAGGGGGTGGCGCGTCCCTCCTTCCTCACCAGGGGTCCGACGGCCCATGGAAAGCCATGCCTAGGGTTGGGGTCCCTGCCAGGGCCGTCCAGAGCTCCGCGACTCCCTGGCTATGCAGTTAAGTCGGTGAGTCGGCAACGAGTCGGCCAAGTACCGACTCATGACTAGTCGAACGAGTCGGCGACTAGTCGCACCCAGATGTTAACATATTTTATTTCATGTAACAGATGTTGCTTCTTTTTTTAGGTTTGTACTGGGCATATAATTTTCCAGCTTAGATAAATTCTTTGAAAATTCAAAATTTTTTATTCTTTTTCCTGCAATTATTGCAGATACTGTCATATTAGAGTTCAATCAGTATACACCTGGTTCGCGATGGAGGCGAACAACCATCAGTCGAAAGGATTATAGGATAGCAGGCAATGAGACAGTTGAATTCATGGCAGAATCAGGAAACTATACGCCAAGAATGAGATCTCTACATGGAAACGGATGTGGCCAGTCGTAGTTTTAGAGTGAACATTTTCTAGAGTTCATTACTGATGGTCATCTGCTGAAAATCTCTTGGTGGAAAGAGTTTCAAGGCATTCTTGGATTCCTCTTGGTTTTCAACTCGATCCACTGTGAATGTTTTGATTACTACGAAGTTAGAACGGGAGACAAACAATTTTTCCTCTTGTATTTTGATTATAGACGTATGCTGAAAAATTCGGCCTAAGTCGAACCAAGTCGGACCAAAAGTCGGACCAAATTGGTCAAAAAGTCGGACCAAGTTGACGCCTAGTCGGTGTCCGACTCAACTCCCGACTTTTGAAAAATTTCAAGTCGGTCATCCATCGACTCTCGACTAGTCGGCGACTAGTCGACGCCTCGATAGCATAGCTCCCTGGCGGCCGGTTAGGGACCCGTCGAGGCTCTACAAGGCCGTGGGGGGCTTGTGGCCCCTTGGCGGCCGCGCCAGGGTTTCGTTGATCCCTTGCAGGGCCGCAGGCCCTGCCAGGAGCCCGATGGGCCTTGGCTGGCTTGCGGGGGGCACCGCAGCTCCCTGGCGATCCACCGAGACCCCAATGACCACTCAAGGTCCCCTAGGGCCTGGCGTTCACCTGGAAGACCTCCAGGGGGCTCACGACCCCTTGTTTGTTGTAGAGAAATGTCGTTGACCACTTTCGACTTACGAGGAGTTTCGAGATGACTATGACGACGACACGTGCTATGAGGAGGATGGTAGAGACTTAGTTATGGACGATGATGAATGGGATGGTGACGATGACGGAGGCAACAACCCATTGAGGGGTTATGGGTGATCCAGGTAGATACGACATGACTCTTATCATCCACACCACTATGACAGGCCGAAGGACGAGTGGGCCAAGGGAGACTTAAGGTTGATTGCATTGTTAGGAAGCTAAAGATGTCACTGTTCGACGGAGATGATCTTTATGGCTGATTTATCGGGCTAAGAGATTTTTTGCAGTAACATTTCTCACAAAGGAACAGAAGTTGGAGGCAGCTAGCATATGCTTTGAATGGAAGGCGCTCTCTTGGTTTCAGTGAAGGAAGCAGAGACGACATATGCGTTCATGGAATGAGCTTAAGGATTGCTTGGTAGACCGATTTTGGAAAATCCAAGGAAACTTATACGATCAGCTACTGACACTGAGGCAGGATAGTTCCGTCAAGGAGTACATGGAGAAGTTTGAGGTGCTCTCATGCCGACTGAGAGCGACCTCGGAGGAGACCTTGGAGGGGAGCTTCGTGAAAGGTCTCAAAGCAAACATTTGTGCTGAGCTTCACATACAGAGGCCTAGTGGGCTGATGGACACGATGGAGTTTGCCCAAATGAACGAGGATCATCTCACAGAGGAGCGGAGGACCAAGGAGGCTTGGAGCGGAGCCACCTTTCGTGGCCAGATATCAGCAGGTGGGCAGAAGGCACCAACGAAGCGGGAGATCAGCCCAGCAGGGAGAAGCACAGTGAGCCACAGACAGGGGAGACAGTTCGGGCGTATGACAGATGCGGAGATGAAGGACAAAAAAATGAAGGGATTGTGCTTCCGATGTGATGAAAAATTTACCACATGACATCGTTGGGGAGAACACAAGCTCCTGGTGTTGATAGTGGACGAGGAGGATAAGGACGTTGTGGAGGTAGAGGAAGAAGAGACATAGGACCAATAGCATCGCCACTTGGATGTCGCAAAGGTCTCATTAAATTCAGTGAGGGGGTTCACTCCGAACCACACCATAAAGTTAACGGGAATGATTTCTAATATGACGATGACAATACTCATTGATAGTGGGCCGGCCACCCACAACTTCATCTCCAATAGAGTCGTAGAGCAACATGGCTTGCGATTAGTGGCCATTGGAAGTTTTGAGGTGATGATGGGGACTGGACAGGTGGAGCGTAGCTGATGAGTGTGATTAGGTCTTATTCTAATGATCCAGGGCATTCGAGTTATGAAGGATTTCTTGTCGTCGGACTTGGATAGCACTGACGTAATATTGGGGATGAGATGACTACAGTCATTGGACGATATAAGGGTCAATTGGAAGCTGATGCGGATAGAGTTCCAGCATAAAGGGATGACAATCATACTTCAAGGGAATCCTAGCATATGCCGAGCTATGGTTTCCTTGAAAACCATGGCAAAGGTCATTCAGTCGGAGGGGGTGGAATTCATGGCAAAGGCCATTCAGTCGGAGGGGGATGATTTTTAGTGAGTTGCAGGGTGTGGTGGAGAAGGTTGTGGATGATTTTGAGAAGTAAAATAATTTTGCCAAGGTGCAGCAGCTACTGATCCAGTTTGAGGAAGTTTTCCAGAATCCACATCGTCTTCCTCCATGAGCATGATGTTGTCCTATGCGAGGGACTCTTGCCTATCAGCGTAAGGCCATACAATACTCTCAAGTGCAGAAGGACGAGATAGAGCGTATGTTTGGAGAGATGGTGCAGTCTGGGGTTATTCAGCCCAGCGCGAGCCCCTTTCCAATCCCATTCTTACTGGTGAAAAAGAAGGATGGTAGCTGGAGGATCTGTGTGGACTACCACGCATTGAATAATGAGACGGTCCCAGCTAAGTTTCCTATTTCGATGATTGATGTGCTTCTTGATGAGATACATGGATCGATGATCTTACCAAGATTGATCTACGTCCAGCTACCACCAGATAAGAATGCGTGCGAGGATGTCGCCAAGACAACGTTCAAAACTCATAAAAGCCATTATGAGTTTTTGATCATGTCGTTTGGCTTGACCAACACCCCTGTCACTTTCCAGGATCTCGTGAATAAGATATTTCTTCCTTTCCTGGGGCAATTTGTGTTAGTTTTTTCGATAATATTCTGGTGTATAGTCGATCCTTGGAGGAGCATATAAGGCACTTAGAGATGTGCTACAGGAGATTCAGAGTCATCAATTATATGCAAACAAGAACAAGTGCTTGTTCGCGCAACAGACGGCAGAATATTTGGGACATGTGTCGGCTGAGGGAGTGACGGTAAATAAATCGAAGATTGAAACGATGGTTGATTGGCCACGCCCTACTACTTTGTAGTGCTAAGAGGATTCTTGGTTATAGAAAATTTGTGAAGAGATACAGTATTATTGTTTGCCACTGACAGAGCAGCTCAAGAAAGACAATTTTCAATGGAGCTATGATGCAACAAGAGCTTTTGTGTCCCTGAAGAGGACCATAACCAGTGTACCCATACTGGCTCTTTCGAATTTCAGCAGACCATTTGTTGTAGAGATGAATGCCTCAAGATATGGATTAGGTGATATGCTGATGCAGGAGCAGAAATTGATGGCTTACTTTAGTCAGGTGTTAACAGTGAGGACGCGACTGAAATCAGTATATGAGCGGAAGCTGACAGCCATTATATTAGCAGTGCAGAAGTAGAGACCCTACTTGCTTGGCCGTCGATTCATTGTGCGCATTGATCAGAGAAGCCTTAAATACTTGTTGGAGCAACGCATGGGGACCGAGGAGCATAAGAAATGACTCCCGCAACTGTTAGAATATGATTTTGAGATCCAATATCGACCAGGTTTCGAGAATAAGGTGGTGGGTGCATTATCGCGGCGTGGAAAGGATTCGCAGTTGGCTGCTTTGTCTGTACCAATATTGCATGATTAGAAACCCATGCTTCATGAGATTAAGGCTGATCAGGAATTGGCCAGAATTACAACCGTGCTTTTACAAGAGTCGACGGAGTATCCAAGATATTCCTTGTTTTGGCAAAGATTATTATATCAGGAGCGATTGGTTTTGCCTAGGACCTCCGCACACATTCCAAGCATCATGCAGAAGTTCCATGACGGTACAGGTGGGGGCCATGTGAGGGCCATTCTGAAGTCCTCAAGACTTACCGATACTTATCAAAGTAGGTGTACTATAAGGGGAGAAAAGGACATTATAGATATGGTGGCGAAGTATAACGTATGTCAATGTCACAAGTATATGACGATGGCTCCTGAAGGATTGTTGCAGCCACTGTTTTTACGAGATCGAGTTTGTGAGGAGATGACTATGGACTTCATTGAAGAGTTGCAGAAGTCTCCTAGATTTTCAGTCATTCTTGTTATGGTCGACCGCCTTAGCAAGTGTGCACACTTTATAGCTCTTCGACATCCATATATTGATGTGTCAGTTGCAGAAACATTCTTACGGAAGGTGGTATTGTTGCGTGAGATACCAGAGTCCATCGTGTCGAAAAGAGAACGGGGTTTCTTGAGTCATTTCTTGAGAGAGCTTTTTAGGATGGAGTGGACAATATTGAAGCAGCGCACAACCTATCATCCCCAGACTGACGGTCAAACTAAGGTCTTAAGATTTATATGCACCGTTTCATTTCAGAGACTCTAAGATAGTGTGTGCGAGATGGTTGGCTTGAGAATATTGGTACAACACCTCTTATCACACAGCAGCTAAAACCACATCGTTCAAGATTTTGTATGAACGAGATCATCCTCATCTACTACACTATGGTCGTAATTTTACAATAATTTCTTAGGTGGAGCAGTATTTGGAGGAAAGAGACCGTATGTTGGAGGAGCTGAAGCAGCATCTGACCAGACCTTAGCAGATTATAAAGACGCAAGCAGATGCACATATGAGGAAGGTACAGTTTGTTGTGGGAGATAAGGTGTACTTAAAACTGCGACCATACCAGCAGAGATCTTTGGCACATATGAGGAATGAGAATATGTCACCTCGATACTTTGGACCACATGAGATTGAGGTGAGGATTGGCCAAGTCACCTACAAATTGAAGTTACCGCTAGAGTCCATCATACACCCAGTTTTTCATGTGTCACGACTTTGTCAAGACATTGGAGACCACACGCCTTCTCCGTCGCTACCATTGACTTTGACTACGGATGTGAATGTTATTTTGGCGCCAGCGGAGTTGAGGAGAGTTCGATATGGACATTTAGGTGCTCATGAGGTGCTGATCTGGTGGAATGGACTTCCTGATCATGAGGCTACTTGGGAGCCTTTTGGAGTTGATTTAGACGTGATTTCCAGATTTCCACCTTAAGGACATGTTGACTCTTTTGGAGGGAGAAATGGTGGAATCATCGCCTACCAACGGCGGCACAAGAGGATTGGGGTGACAAATTGACATTAGGAGTGTTTTCATAATATTGGGGTTTAGGGACGTTACTGTACTTTTGCTAACAATCTAATTATTATATATAGAGCTTCTGGAGATTAGCTATTCGTGCTGAAATTTTGTGAGAAACTTATTGGAAGTTGATTTGATCTCTCTTTTGTGGAGAGTGCGGCCATCTGCTCGAATTGGGGGCTTGGAAGAGCGGTCCACTTCTCGAACATGACCAATTATCCTTGTAACCCTATCTATTCCAATAAAAGTAAGCTTTGTATCCCTAATTTCAGTTTTAAACCCTAGAAATTCCTATCATATTACTCTGATGCATATTTGGCTAATACCCCTGAAACAAAAGGTGAGCGAAAAGGGGATACCATTTTTGGAGACTTAGATTCGATCATACTAATAATATAACTATCCATCAGATTTCCTTTTGGATATGAGAAGAAGCCACATCCTTTACTTTGTTTGTCTCTTTACCCTTCTTAACACGAGTGTTTGTAAACCGACTTCAAGCCAATTTCAACAATCTTAACCACAATTCGTTCTTGGGAAACATTATACTGGAAAACCTAAACCTTTAGAAATAAACCATCACAGTCTGCTAGAAACTATGCTCATCGTGTGCTTACGAGTATACCTTGAGCTTGTCTCGCTTATGACAAATGGGTATGTGTGAAACTGATCTAGTAGCACATGTAATCCATCCACAATCAATCATTGGATGTGTGGATTGTCTTGATTAACGTCTTGATTAACTTTAGTACCCATCAAAATATAGAACTACTAATCCTCTTGCATTATAGTACTATTTATTATGGCGCTTGAGCTACATCCTTGCTTGCATCATCATGCTGCCTTGAGTTTCAACTTAAGCTCGAGAATCTTCACGGTTAGCTTTGATGCATTTGTTCCGACCAAGGCATGTTGCATGGATATTTGGCTAATAATCATGAAACCCAATATGATCCAAAAAGGAAAATCCTTTTGGGATATTGGATTCAATCATATTTAATTATATATCCATTTCTGCCTCAAATCTTTTTTTCCATTGATAACAAGTTGATACTCAAACTTCAAATGGCATCAACTCTTTAGGCAGTAATGTGTGGCAAACATTCAAAATACTGAGGCCTTCTCTTCAACCTTGGAGATTATATTTAACACTATTAAGATGATATTTGATAGTATCACCTCACCTTTCCATATTGTCATATAATCTTCATGCATCATTCACTAGCTCGGCCTTCTCTTCAACCTTGGAGATTATATTTAACACTATTAAGATGATATTTGATCTTATCACCTCCCCTTTCCATATTGTCATATAAACTTCCTGCATCATTCACTAGCTCGTCAACTCTTCAAGGTCTCTATAAGAATGTTCGTAATAAGAAGAGAGATTAACTCAATGGTGGAAGCAGAAATTGGATGAGGTACTGTTGTGGTTGATGGATGGATGGTTGATTTGATTATATAGCGAAGAACTTTTTCTAATGCATCAATTGGATATGATCAATATGGAGCAGATCTGAATTTAAATCTATTACAAATCTTAATCTAAATACATAAGTGAATGTACATCTAAGTGACATCTAACATATATGTTTGTTGTTAAGACAAAATTATATGCTTATGGAGTCAAACTGATGTAGACATGACATACGTTAAGATCTACTTTGACTGAAAAGCTTAAGCTATTATAGGTAGATGCCCACGTTTTAATGTCTATTTTTACTAACCTTTCAAAATGAAACTATTCTAATTATACATGACCTTCACAAATCTCGCAACAATCCTCGCTCATGAAAGCGTAAAAAGGTGTTCACAAGGTTCTACATAAATGACATTAAGCTTCCCCAACAATCCCTTAGATAAGATCATAGAATGTAAGGACCGTCTACCTTGCAATACTAACAACAAACACTCTAGAGGTGTGGTAAATAGGGTAATGTCAATAAATTTTGCAATTAAAATTTAACTTGCAAATGCGAAATAATAAATACAAAAGGAATTAATCAACACAATCAAACCAAACGCAAACACAAGATTTTACTCTGGTTCTCCAAAACTTGGGTACGTCCAGCCACACCAATATTCATTATAATTCTCACAAAGAGAAGTGAATACAATCCCACAAAGAGATATCTCATACAGAGGATTTTGTCCTACACATGAACCAAACCAAACCTACACAAGGGTCAAACTCACACACCGAGAATTATTAACTCCCACACAGAGAATTAGGGTTAGCCCTACACTAGGACACCAAACTCCCACAAAGAGAATAACTCTCACAAAGAGAGTATCTAATTCCCACAAAGAGAATTAGGGTTTCAAAGAAACACAAAGTAAAACAAATACCCTTACCTATGCCTTGAGATGAACTTACTCATTAATGAATACAATGCATGGAAGATGATCTCCAAGTGATGAGAATTGCTTGAAATGCACTTGGATGATTTCCCTTGAGCTTGACTTCAATGCATAAAAGAGAGAATGAGCTCTAAGAGGGAAATGAGAGAGTTTGAGAGTGGCTTAATTAAACTCTAATGATTTTCAATAGCTTCAAGAAATTCTAATGAACTTAGTCCTCTCATATATATAGGAACCCTATATGAACTCTCAAAAGCCAAGGAAAAGCCAAAAATATAAAGCTGTAATGGCTAGAATCTGGGCTGAAACGTCATGGACAGTCGACTGATGAACAACTGACAGTCGACTGTCCAACGGCTAAATAAATCACAACGGCTATAATCTGAGCCAGGACGGTCGACTGTAGAAGACTACACGGTCGACTGAATACAGGACAGGCGTCTGTAAATCCTTCAGCAGGCGACTGCTGCAGGGGATAGAAATAAAACAGAGAGATGCATTAGAAACTGTAACAGTCGACTGATGGTCATTTCACAGGCGACTGTAAATATACAAGCGACTGTAAAAACTGTAACAGTCGACTGACTTGCAAATAGGGATGAAGCCCATAAATGCAAGTTGTGCACAGTCGACTGTAGAACAATTCACAGGCGACTGTTGCAAGACATGCGACTGTAAATTGACCTTCAGTCGACTGTTCATTAAGCTCAAGTAAGAGTAAATAAAAGGTTGACTTGAACAGTGCACTACAGTCAACTGTAGAAGGCTCGACAGATGCCTGAAATCACTCAGTCGACTGTAAAACCTTCATGAGGCGACTGTTGGAGAGCCAGAGACTCCAATTAAGTTTTTGGGCAAGATGAACCTATTGGGTTGGATATTATGATAATCCTAAGGCTCACTAAGATGGTTAAATGCATAGGCATGAATGAGTAGACTATCTATCAAGGCATTACATTAAACCTAGACTCAAAAGGAGAAAAGCAATAAATGAAATAATACATGGATTACATTGCTTTCCTTATAGTCTATGGTTTCAATCTGGATGTCTTGATGCTTACCATCATCTCCAAGCTTTGGCACCCCTTGAGTCCAAGCTATGGCATTGGCTAACACAAATGGTTTAAGCATCCATTACATGTGAGTACAAATACAACTACATCGGGCCTCACGTCATACACAAACTTTCTCTTCAGCCACCACATGCTCTAATACCAATTTGTTACGACTGATCAAGCCCTTCAAGGAGATTATATAGTGGATTCATAATACTTAACTCCGCAATAAAAACTCGGAGAGACAGACAAGAGAGATGACTCTCTCATACTTGCAAACTTTTAGGATAAGAAGCATTGTTTTTTAAAGGAATAGTTCCCTTCCTCTGGTCACCTTTGTTGCCCATCGGTAGAGTGAGTCTACTCAATGCCATTTAGCTTCACCAACAATCCCTTAGATAAGAGCATGCAAGAAGGTTAACATAAACGGTTCAAGCCTCCATTTCATGTGAGTAATAATCCTACATCTGGCCTCACGTCATACACAACTTTCTTTTCAACCATCCCAAGCTCTGATATCAATTTGTTACGATCGATCAAACCCTTCATGGAGATTATATAGTGAACTACGCTATCGGGGCGCTGACTAGTCATCGACTAGTCGCCGACTAGTCGAGAGTCGGTGGAGGACCGACTTGAAATATTTCAAAAATCAGGAGGTGAGTCAGACACCGACTAGGCGTCGACTTTGTCCGACTTCTTGACCGATTTGGTCCGACTTCTTGATCGATTTGGTCCGACTTGGTCAGCATACTTCTACAATCAAAATACAAGATGGAAAATTGTTTGTCTCATTTTCTACCTTCGTGGTAATCAAAACATTCACAGTGGATCGAGTTGAATTCTAAGATGAAGCCAAGAATGCCTTGAAACTCTCCCCACCAAGAGATTTTTAGCAGATGACCATCAGTAATGAACTCTAGAAAATGTTCACTTTAAAAATGTGACTGGACACATCCGTTTCCATGTAGAGATCTCATCTTTGGCGTATAGTTTCCTGATTCCGCCATAGAATCCAATTGTCTCATTGCCTACTTCCCTATAATCCTTCCGACTGCTGGTTGTTCACCTCCATCGCGAACCAGGTGTATACTAATTGAACTCTAACATGACAGTTTCTGCAATAATATGAAGGCAAAAGATTAAAAAATAGCGAATTTTCAAAGAATTTATCTGAGCTAGAAAATAATATGCCAAAAAACAAGCAACATTTGATACAAGAAATAAAATATGTTAACATCTGGGTGCGACTAGTCATCGACTACTCGCCGACTCGTTCGACTAGTCATGAGTCGATACATGGCCGACTTGATGCCGACTCACCAACTTAACTGCATAGATAGTGAATACATATTATAAGCCACAATCTAATCTAACCTAAAAGCTTTAGCTGACAATTAATTGCATAATGTTTGGTATATGTACATCAATTTTACATAACTTTCAATCATGTGACTAATCAAATTACACCTAACCCTAACATAATATTTAATGTTGATGTGCGAATGGAAGAAAGAGTCAAAGGAAAACTCCTCAAGAACAAAATTTTGACAGAGAAAAGGATGAGACTAGCCTCAATGCATGCATTAAAAACATGTAGCTCACAATCAAAAAAGCAAGCTTCAAACACAAAATTTCAATAATCAAATGTTTATCATCTAGTCTGATTATGAGTACAAAGATTCATATATACAACTTAAATGCAAGTCCAAATTCAATTACAAGTCAAATTACTAAAAACATTCATATTCTCGTTCAAGATATAATAGACTCCCAATATTTCAAATCATAAATAGAAGCAAAGAGGTTAATATCTTATGATATATGATACATATCATATGATACGATATGAATTGAAGGGATTTTGATACATATTGTATGATTATATCGGAGATGTAAAATATCTTACGATTTGGTTGTTATATCGGACCGATACAAAAAGTATCTACCAATATTCATATCGATCGATACATGTCATCAATCAAAAATTAGGTTATGTTTAGTTTTGTTACGTCAGATCTAATTTTTAAGTTCAATCTACTTCATATTTAGAGCTATAATTGATCAATTATTCTTTTTATTAGCAAAAAAAGATTATAATCTCTCCTTAACTTGATATCACCCATCGATGTTCATCCTCGTCGGTACTTACCAACCATGTCAACCATCTTTGGATCTTATAAAACATTATGTATTGAGCTTCACCGATCATCAATGACACCTCTATCTTCATCTATCTTCTAAGAGGCTCTTTAAACTCTCGCTAACAATTGACAATTGAGGAAGGCCTACAACCTTCGCTAACCTTTGTAATCACAATCTCCAAACGTTCATCATATATTCTTATTTATTATTTGTTCTATGAGAAATCCTTTCATATTTTTGAATATATTTAGTTATAAACTTAATTTGCTTAATTATTGCATAAGATTATCTTACTATATGAGATACGATGTGAAATATGATATGATAATTATAAAAATGATAAATGATATTGTTAAGGCCAAAAAATGACCGTGACAATTGTCTTGCTGACATGGACCATTGGTGCTGAGTCGGAGCCTCGTCAGCGGGTTGAGTGTGACCCTAGGTTGGAAGAACCAGTGTCGGTTGATGGATATTGATTGGCTTGCGGTGTTCGATCGACCCTCGAGCAGCTTGTACGTCGACAGATCGAGGCTGGAAAGAACTGAATGACCGTCACAGGAGGATCGAGGCTCGGCGATCTATACCACAAAGAAACGTCGGGGGAGCGAATCTGGGTCCCGACCTAAATCCCCTCCGATACTTAAGTTAGTACAGAAACTTAAGGAAGAGAGTGAGCTTAGAGCAGCTGAGAACAACCCACGGAGGTTCTTCTCAGATCTTACGTCGCAAGCTATTTAGTAGAAGAAATATATGCTGAAAGAGTAGAGTCTATGTATTAGATCGCGTACCTAGGAAATTGGAACCTTTTGGTATTTATAGACCTCCTAGGTCCTTTCAGTGACGTTGAGGAGATAACGGACACCCATTATGGTGCCATGATCTTCCCTCTTTAATAGAAGTGAATGTTGCCCACGTTTCCGTTATTTATGAGGCCACCTTCAATCCCACGTTCGAGTGATGGGAGTGCAACGGGCGACTGGCTGGTGGGCTTTGACCGAGTCGACATCGGGCTTCTCTTGTGGGCCTTAACCTCCGTCGGTCGATTCGTCTCGAATGCCGGTCTAATGATTCAACAATAGCCCCCGTCGCACGACCTCAAAGGGTCCACCCGTTGAAGTCAAACGACGTTACATCGCATTAATGGGACACGTCAGTCGAGGAATTAGCACTCAAGTTCTAGGTGCCAAAACGTCTGCCTCGCCAATTCGGATGAGCCGCCGGTTTGAAACCCAAGATAAATAGATCCTTGGACCTTCGACGCGTGTCTCATCATGCGGCCGTCGTTTTGTTGATATAAGACGGTTCCAGTGCAAGAATTTGAGGATACCATCTTCGTCTTTCTTGATTTGCTATTCCCTTTTAAGAAATGGCTTCATCTTCCGTTCCCATTTCTGAGAGGAGCCTGCTTACTGTCATTCAGAAGAACAAGGAGGGGTCTATGGAGCCTGGCCTGGTCGCAGATCTGAGGTCCAAAGTTAGAGCTGATCAGATCCCAGAGTTTCAGAGAAACTATGTCTGCTTCGACTATCAGATCCGGGTGCCGGAGAGGGACGAGAGGGTACATCATCCTGGTGACCGGGAAGTCGGTGTCTACGTCAAAGCCTTCCAACGAGGGCTTCGATTCCCCCATACACCCCTTCATGCGCTATTTCTTGTGCACCTTGAACATTTCTCTCTGCCAGTTGATGTCGAACACCCTAGGTGCGTTGATGGGCTTTTTAGCTCTGTGCGTTATGAAAGGGGTTGAGCCGTCGCTAAGACTGTTCAATCATTTCTTCTCGATTCCTCCTCTCAAGACTCCGGGTGGTATATGATAACGGCTCGTCGAGGCAGGAAATCATTTCACGACCTCCCGACTTCTAATTCCAAATGGAAAGAGGAGTTCATGTTCGTAGTCTTTCAAGGAGAGGCGAGTTTCTGCCGATCGTGCCTATCAACTGTTCTACCCTCGTTCTCTGACGTAACTTGTTTGTTTCTTCTGCAGGCATGGTCGGTCTGGAATACCAGGTGGACCCTGCGCTGAGGGAGGGAGTTGAGGCTTCCAATGGAGAGGCTGAGTTGCGTATATTATCTCCTCGGGTGCTGTCTATGGGAGAAAGGACGGCTCAATCGTCGAAGGATCGACCCGTTGTCGTCGAGACAGCTACTCAGGTAGCCCCTCTCCAGCGGAAGAAAAAGGAGAAGCCCCCTTCCGAATTTGAGGGGGTTGCCATTGAGGGAAACAAGAGGAGTCGGCGGATCCTCATTAGTGACTCGGAGCCATCTGGGTCGACTGAAGCTGCGGAGCAGATCCCTCAGCAGGAGCAAGAAACTCCTTTAGAGGGAGATTTGGGGGAGACCCGGTCCCTCCGGAGCTTCTTCTGCACGAGAATTCATGGCCTTAGGGAGGCCTATTCCCTCAAGTATCATTATCTGAAGACATCCCTGATGAATTCAGACCGATTTTGCTAGAGAGTCGATCTCCTCAGACTCCATTCGATTGCTTTACGGAGAGACTCATTCAAATGGATTTTTCGATGAGGCGAGAAGATTCTGCTCTTCTGGAGCGCGGGACCGCCTCCCAGATTGCTGAGAATGCGACCCTTTCACGGGACAAGGCTGTTATGGAGAGGGTCGATTACGAAAGGCTTGCGTCGATGGCCGTCCACGCTAATGTCCAGTTAATTACTGAACTAGCCTCCATTGTAGGTGATGCAAGTACGGATGTTAACTATCGTGCGCTGTTTGCAGGCTCTCGTGGCCACCGCTGTGCTGCGTCGACGCGCCCCGGTGGTGGCTAATCACGAAGTCACCCTGGGGGCCGTTAAGTCGGCCGTGGAGAAATCTCAGGTCGAGCTGACTAGGATTCACCTTCTTTGTAAATCGAGAATGGATCACCTTCAACGGCTCGACCGTGAGCTACGCGAGTCTCGCGAGAGAGATGCAAAACAAGCCGCTTTAAGAGAGCGAGCGGAGAAGGCTCTGTTGGAGGAGAGAGCCAATGCCGAGGTCATAGCGGAGAGGGCAGTCCAGAAATTCAAGGATTCTTTTCCCGACTTCGACGAGTTATACACACAAGGTTATGAACGATGTCGATCGAAAATGAAGGACCGATTCCCTGACCTCTCCGTCGAGATCGACCGGATCCCAATGCTGTTTTCGGATCTCAAGGATCTCGAGGACGATGATCCGAGTCAGTGCACGGGGGAGGCCTCTCTTATTGGCGATGTTGTCACCGCGACGGGTGATAATGCAGGAGCAGATGCTTCGGTAGATTAAGAGCCTGCGACTGTGCTTGGCAGAGACCAAGGGCCTAACCAGCTGTTGTAGAATCTCGACATTCCTCTTACCCCTGCTTTAATTTTTGAATGTATAGAGGTAATTGAGATGTAAACGAAAACAATTTTGTTAGTAAAAGCGTTAGAAGAGTTGGATTGTACATCTTTGTTTGTCGTCATATATCTATGTCGTCGCTCATGTCGTGCGGTCATAATGTCTGATGGCCCCTTTCGATGGGTTAGACCCTTGCCCAAGATGTTCGAGGGTAAGCCATCGAATCATGTTAGAAATAGACCACTACGTTCAGTGACAAGGGAGATCAAGGGCCCGCGACTGTGCTTGGCGAAGATCAAGGGCCTAGCCAGCCATTGTAGAATCTCAACATTCATCTTACCCCTGCTTTAATTTTTAAATGTATATGTGGTAATTGAGATGTAAACGAAAACAATTTTGTTAGTAAAAGCGCCAGAAGAGTTGGCTTGTACATCTTTGTTTGTCTTCATATCTCTTTGTTTGTCGTCGCTCAAGTCATGCGGTCATAATGTCTGATGGCCACTTTCGATGGATTAGACACTTGCCCAAGATGTTCGAGGGAAAGCCATCAAATCGTGTTAGAAATAGATCACTACGTTCAGTGACGAGAGAGTGATTCCCTCGGCTCACGGTTGATGACACGAGAGAGTCGTTTAGTGGCGAAGGGGTGGCCCCATCGACTTACGACTGACGACATGTTAGGATCGTTCAGTAGCGAAGGGGTTACACTTTCAACTTACGACCGACGACACGAGAGGGTCGTTCAGTGGCGAAGGGGTGGCCCTTCGACTTACAGTTGACGACACGTTAGAGTCGTTCAGTGGCGAAGGAGTGGCCCCTTCGACTTACGACTGACAACACGGGAGGGTCATTCAGTGACAAAGGGGTAGCCCATTTGACTTACGGCTGACGACACGGGAGGGTCGTTCAGTGGCGAAGGGGTGGCCCCTTCGACTTACGGCTGACGACGCATTAGGGTCGTTCAGTGGCGAAGGGGTGGCCCCTTCGGCTTACGGCTGACGACGTGTTAGGGTCGTTCAGTGGTGAAAGGGTGGCCCCTTTGACTTACGGCTGACGACAAGGGATGGTCGTTCAGTGGCGAAGTGGTGGCCCTTCGACTTACGGCTGATGACACGTTAGGATCGTTCAGTGACGAAATGGTGGCCCTTCGACTTACGGCTGACGACGCGTTAGGGTCGTTTAGTAGCGAAAGGGCGGCCACTTTGACTTACGGCTGACGACGCGTTATGTTCGTTCAGTGGCGAAGGGGCGGCCCATTCGACTTACGGCTGACGACACATTAGGGTCGTTCAGTGACGAAGGGGCGGCCCCTTCGACTTACGGCTGACGACACGTTAGAGTCGTTCAGTGGCGAAGGAGCAGCCCCTTCAACTTACGGCTGACGACACAGGAGGGTCGTTCAGTGGCGAAGGGGTGGCCCTTCGACTTACGGCTAACGACACGTTGGGGTCGTTCAGTGGCAAATGGGTGGCCCTTCGACTTACGGTTGACGACGTGTTAGGGTCGTTCAGTGGCGAAGGGATGGCCCTTCGACTTACGGCTGACGACATGTTACGGTCATTCAGTGACGAAGGGATGACCACTTCGACTTACGGCTGACGACACTGGAGGGTCTACATGGGTTTCCATCATCGTGAGTTTGGTTCATCTAAATTTCCTCAAGAATAGGATCCTTCTCGATGGGAGTCTGCTGGGACTCTTTTCACAAAATTCATAAATGCTCTATCAAAATAAGTTGTTTCGAAGCAGACTTTATTTGATGAAAAACATGCTTTATTGAAAAAAGTAGAAAGCATACAGGTATTTTCGAGTTTTGTCGAGAGTTGCTCTTGTCGTGTGCTTTTTATCTGACCTCGAGCTTTAGAAGCTCGTTAGTCCACCACCTTAGTGACAGATGACCCTGTCATTTTGTCTTTCTGCTTCGAGGGTCCCTCTTTGCTGGATTGATTGGCGACTGAGTTCTTGGGATGTCCACGTTTGACCAGTGCGTCGATCTCCTTATTGAGTGTCCAGCAGTCGTTGGTATCATGCACATAGTCGTTGGTATCATGCACATAGTCGTTGTGGTATTTGCAGAACTTGAGGTCGTCTCTCCTCTCATATTTGCCCTTCTTGGCAGATTCTTGGACCAGTTCTTCCCGTGGGGCATAAGCGAGGACTTCCACCTTGGATGCGCTTGGTCTCGCGTAAGTTGGGCGCTCGCTGCTTTGAGGTCTTCTCTATCTCGGTCTCGTCCCGAGATTCTTGCCGAGTGGTCCCATGAGTTGGTTTTTCCCGTCTAGTGTCTCCACGTCGGGCGGGAGTGCCTTTCCCAGTAGTTTCATTTGGTTCCTCAGCTTCCTCGGAGACGATGAACCGATCTGTTATATTGAACATTTCTGCGAGGTTGTTGGCTGGGAACTGAAGGAGCACCATTCGCAGGTGTTTGTTTCGCACAGCTTAAGTGAGAGCCGCGATGACAGTTACATCCGATGTCTCCTCCACCTCAAGCCTTTCGTCGTTGAATCGTTGGACGAAAGCTCAGATCGACTCCTTCTCATTCTGCTTGAATGTAAAGAGGTGAGAGGACTTCTTCTTGGGATGTCGTCCCGCGACGAATTGCTTGCAGAACAAATAAGCCAATTCATCGAATGACCCGATGCAGCCGTCGGGTAATCCTTCGTACCAGCCTTCTGCCATCTTCTGCCCTCTTGAACAGGGGTAGCGTGGAAGGCTTGGCAAAGGTATGGCTCATCGGCCCCGTGAAGCAGCATCACATTTAAGTACTTGCGGATGTGCGACCACAGGTCGCCTCTGCCATCGTATGCTGGCAAGGCGGGGAGCTTGAACTTCAGGAGAGAGGATGCAGAAGTGATGTTATCCTTCAATGGGGTCTGCCGGAGTGCGGATTGGATGAGCAGGGATCTCCCTTCTCCGCCTTGCACGAAATTAGCTCCCGAAGATCGGTTTGGGATCTCATCTTTCCTCCCATATCCCCCTGCAAAATTGAGAGGGTTATAACATGGGGGAGCCCCGTATATTACCTGATCCAGGATGCTGCGGGTCGCTTCCTTATAATTGGAGGGACCAGGTTCTCCCTGGAGAACGAAGGCACGATTGTCAATCCCCTTTCGTCGTATTGGTGAGACGTGTGGGTTGTAATGTGCGGGCTGATCTCTTGCCGATCCGCTATTGGATCTCCTTGATCCCTAAGCAAGGTTGCGTCTCTAGTCGGTGTCGTGTCATGGTCAGGTTTGGAGGCGATAGTTGCTCATTTGTGATCAGTGGATCCCCCATGCTTTGGCGTATCCGAGTTGCCAGAACACCGAGACTCTTGTCAACCCGCTCCGCGAATTGGTCGAATTGCTTCTGGATCACCTTAGTTTCTTTGGTGGCCTTCGCATGTCGCTTTGGTGGGGACGTAGAGCCTGAGGCATCCTCCACCAGGACATTGTTTGCTTTTTATTTCTCCTTCGGACCTTATATCGGTCCGATATTACTGGGTCCAGTCGACATAGCTTTTTGATCGCTTCAGGATGTTGTGCTGGTTAACGTTTCTCATAGACGACACCAAACTGTTAAGGCCAAAAATGACCGTGACAGTTGTCTTGCTGACGTGTACCATTGGTGCTGAGTCGGAGCCTCATCAACGGGTTGAGTGGGACCCTAGGTTGGAAGAACCAGGATCGGTTGATGGATGTTGATTGGCTTGTGGTGCTTGATCGACCCTCGAGCAGCATGTACGTCGACAGATCGAGGATGGAAAGCTCTAAACAACCCTCACAGGAGGATCGAGGCTCGGTGATCTGCACCACAAAGAAACGTCCGGGGGGTCAGGTCTGGGTCCTGACCCAAATCCCCTCTGATACCTAAGTTAGTATATGAACTTAAGGAAGAAATGGAGCTTGGAGCAGCTGAGATCGACCCACAGAGGTTTGTCTCAGATCTTACGTCGCAAGCTCTTTAGTGGAAGAAATATATACTGAAAGAGTAGAGTCTATGTATTAGATCTCGTACCTTGGGAATTGAAACCTTTTGGTATTTATAGACCTCCTGGATCCTTTCAGTGACGTTGGTGAGATAACGACCTCCTATTATGGTGCCATGATCTTCACTCTTTAATAGGAGTGAATGTTGCCCACGTTCCCGCTATTTATAAGGCCGCCTTCAATCCCACGTTCGAGTGATGGGAGTGCAACGGTCGACTGGCTGGTGGGCTTTGACCGAGTCGATATCGGGCTTCTCTTGTGGGTCTTACCCTCCTTCGGTCGATTCGTCTCGAGTGTCGGCCCAATGATTCAAAAGATATGTATCACGATACAACTACTTTGAATAGAAGACAGTTAGAATCCTAATTTGAAAGATCTCTAAAAAATTTATAAATACTATTCTAATCCTTCTAAAATCCAAACAATAACAAGCTCGGAGATAAACATGATCTTATCGACACTCCTTAGTAAGGCTTATCAACATGGGTCATATGGAGGCCGATTGAGTGAACAGCATGAAGTGTTCAATGACCCTACATGAGCCTAATAAATGGACATAGATGTGCTTTTTATCTAGAAGATTGATATGCAGCAACAATATATAATCGGCTTGATTACAAAAATAGACAATAAAGACTTTCAGGAATCTATCATTGGCTGATTATAAGCTTGAATAGTGCTTAAGTTGCTGCCGAATAACGCTGGAAAAGCCACATACTTTACCAACAAGTATTTTCTCAATTATTTGCATCTTTTATGTCAATGAGCACAATTGGTGCAAAAAGTCATCAATAGTTTAATGGTTCCGGTAAGGGTTATTTGAGGCACAACACCTAGTATTGCTATTAAATGATAGCAATGGGTAAATCGCCTAGAATAAGGACTCTACGGTGACTACATAGAATGCATACTTGTATATCGAAACAACACCCTTACCAGTCACCTTAGGTACTTGTTTAATGAACCTGATGCGGATCCGGACCCGGACCCGGACCCGCATCCCATTGAGGCCGACGGCTACCAAGGGGGGACCCACCCCCATTTTATCACTTACGTGCGCCGTAGGAGGCGCGGTAGCACGTAGGAGGGTTAGTTAGGGGTATTCTAGTCATTTTAGACTAGATTAGTAATTCCCCACTTTTCTATAAATTAGGGCTAGCCGTCTTTATTTTGTTCCATGCTTATTTTGTGAAGAACAAGTGTAGGCATCGTGTGTGAAGGTTTTAGGCTTTGTTCCGTGCAACAAAAGCTAGGAGAGCGAGTCTCCTCTCGAAAGAGACTCAATTATCAATCTATTTCATAGTTCTTGGCAATTTAAGATCCAAAAATTCCACCTTTTTATATTTTTTTCCTCTTTAAATCTGAAATTAATTGATCGATCCTCTAGATCGTATCAAATTGGTATCAGAGCACTGAGATCCAATGGCGACGAGCACGAGGTCAAAGGCGGATGGCGTGGATGAGAAGGTACAAGGGCTACGAGAAGAGTTCAACCGGGAGATCGAGGGATTGAAGAAAACCCTAGGTGAATCCATCAAGGATCACGCCCATTCGCAAGAGGACATCCAAACCGAGCTTCGGGGCATGCGAAGGGAAGCCGCGCAGACGGCAAGGGACATCCAAGGGCTAAAGGAGGCAACTTCAGATCTGAAATTTTTAAGGGAGGCCACTTCGTCAATTCCGGAGATAAAAGCTATGCTCCAAGCCCTAACAATGGAGAGAGAAGGAGATCGGAGCAAGAGGATCCAAGGGGGAGAAAACCAAGGGGAATCAACCCTTGAATCAGCAAATCGGGAGCAACCGGAGGGCGCGACGGCTACAACAACAAACCTGGAGCAAATCGCAGCCGCCACGAACCCTAGCGGGACCGGAAATCCAAGGAGAGAGGCCGGAGGGCCTTTTGGAAGGCCGGCAGGCCCACCTGGGCCTGCCGCCAGCTTTGCAGGCCAATCGGGGCCTGCGGCTGCACCTGCAGGCCCTCCAGGGCCTGCGGCACAGCCGCCAGGCCCTGCAGGGCCTGCGACAGGCCCATCTGGGCCTGCCGCAGCTGCGGCAGGGCCCAGCGGGCCTGCAGCAGCTGCGGCAGGGCCCAGCGGGCCTGCAGCAGCTACTGCAGGCCCGGCCGGGCCTGCCGGGACCTTTGCGGGCCCGTTTGGGCCTGCCACAGTCACGACAGGCCCAAACAGGGCCGCGGGAGGCCCATGGGGGCCCGCCACAGTTCAGGCAGCCCCCTGGGGGCCCGCGACGACGCCGACAGCCCCCTGGGGGCCCGCAGCAGCACAAACAGCCCCGTGGGGGCAAGACGGAGGCGGATGGGCCCGAGACGCGACGATTGGGGCTCCAGTAGCCCAATTTTGGGGACCAGAGGCTCATCTACAGGTACCGAGGCCGCAGGTTGATCCCAGGCAGGTTTTTGATGGCTTTCCGGGGCGGGGACAAGGCCCGGGAGGCTATTTTGGAGGGCGGACAGCACCGGTACAGCCACACAGAGGGGCAGGAGGGCCCGGGTGGGCGCGACAGCAGGAGTTCCCGGGGCACCATTATCAGCCCGAGGCGTGGGAGCGACCCGGGTGGCCCGAGGAGCTGTACGGGGCTGACGGAGGAGGGCCCGTGGAGGCAGTCGGCGGGGGATTCGGCCGTGGGGGAGACCGCGGTAGAGATGGGGGTCCACAGGGGGACATCAATGCAGACCGCCGCCTCATGAAGCTGAAGATGCCGATTTTTGACGGCACAGACCCGGACGGATGGATCTACCGGGCGGAGCGGTACTTCCAGGTGATGAGACTGACGGAGGAGGAGGTTCTGAGAGCCATAGGGATCTACTTTGAGGGGAAGGCGTTGGCATGGTACAGGTGGAAGGCGGCACAGACACCCTTTCGCACTTGGGAGGAGCTCTCCGCACTGATACTAGACCGGTTCCAGGAGACCCCAGGAGGAGATTTCTACGAGCAGTTATCTGCTTTGAGGCAGGAGGGGACGGTCAGGGATTATGTGGAGAGATTCGAGATGTTGAACAGTAGGGTGAAGGGGGTGACTGACGAGGTGATGATCGGAAATTTCATGAGGGGGTTGAAGCCCTCTATCCGAGCAGAGCTGAGGATGCAGAGTCCGGGGACATTGGAGGATGTCCTTCGCCTGGCCCACAAGGCGGAGGAGAAGCATACAGAGGAGAGGAGGATACGGGGAGCTTGGGGGACCCAGGGGACCCGCCCCACCCCCGCAGCGGCAGCACCGAGAGCACACACAGCCGCGCCAGAGGGTAGGGCAAAGAGTCGACCTGCGACTCTGGGGCGACGGATGACAGAGGCGGAGGTGAGGGAGAAGCGTGCCAAGGGGTTGTGCTTCCGCTGCGACGAGAAGTTCACCCCTGGACACCGATGTGCTAGTCGACTGCTTCAGATCACTATGGTACCGGACGAGGAGGGGTACGGAGGTGATGAGGAGGAGTTCGAGGTGGAGCAGGAGATACCAGTGGAGGAGGAGAAGTCTCACCTAGACTTCGCGGAGGTGTCCTTAAACTCTGTGGTGGGGTTCACTCCGAACCACACCATGAAGTTGACGGGGCAGCTAGGGGACACGGCGGTGACGGTGTTGATTGACAGTGGGGCCACCCACAATTTCATCTCCAGCCGGGTAGTGGAGAGACATGGGCTGCAGCTGAGCACGCAGGAGAAGTTTACCGTACTGCTGGGGACAGGGAAGATGGAGGAGAGCAAGGGGCTCTGCAAGGGTCTATGCCTGACCTTGCAGGGAGTACAGATCATGGAGGACTTCCTACCCCTTGAGTTGGGCAATGTTGACATCATCCTGGGCGTACAGTGGCTGAAGAAGCTGGGAGATATGCGGGTGAACTGGAAGCGACTCGGGATGGAGTTCGAGGAGGGGGAGCGGACAGTAGTGCTCACTGGGGACCCGACCCTATGCTTATCGATGGTGGCCTTCAAGGCCATCACTCGAGCCTTACGGAGAGAGGGGGAGGGGTACTTGGTGGAGTGCCGTCTAGCCGGGGCAGAACAGGAGCCACAGGCAGGGGTTCCAGAGGAGGTGGAGCAGGTGTTGGGGCAGTACCAGGAGGTCTTCCAGGACCCACAGGGGCTACCACCAGAGAGGGGGCACGAGCACGCGATAGTCCTGAGGGATGGCGCAGCACCAGTGAGTGTGCGCCCTTACCGCTACCCCCACGTGCAGAAGGATGAGATAGAGCGGATGGTCGGTGAGATGCTACAGGCGGGGGTGATACAGCCCAGCGTTAGCCCGTTCTCGAGCCCAGTCCTGTTAGTGAAGAAGAAGGACGGGAGTTGGCGCTTCTGCGTAGATTACCGAGCATTGAATAAGGAGACAGTGGCTGACAGGTTCCCTATCCCGATCATAGATGAGCTGCTGGATGAGCTGCATGGGGCGGTAGTGTTCTCCAAGATTGACCTGAAGGCGGGCTATCACCAGATACTGATGAGACCAGAGGATGTGCCGAAGACGGCATTTCGTACCCACGAGGGCCACTATGAGTTTCTCGTCATGCCGTTTGGCTTGACGAATGCTCCATCTACATTCCAGGCATTGATGAACGACGTTTTCCGGCCGTTCCTGAGGCGGTTTATACTCGTCTTCTTCGACGACATTCTGGTCTACATCAAGACTATGGGGGAGCACGTGGGCCATCTGGAGGTGGTGTTCCAGGAGTTACTGAGGCATCAGCTGTATGCCAACCGGAAGAAGTGCCACTTCGGTCAGAGGCAGATAGAGTACCTGGGACACGTGGTGTCGGCCGCCGGAGTAGCAGCCGACCGGGCGAAGATAGAGGCGATGTTAGACTGGCCGGTACCCACCACTCTGAGGGCACTACGGGGATTTCTCGGGCTGACAGGTTATTACCGGAAATTTGTGAAGGGGTACAGCACCATTGCCGGGCCATTGACGGATCAGCTGAAGAAAGATGGGTTCCAGTGGGGAGAGGCAGCGGCCAAGGCATTTGAGGCCTTGAAGGAGGCGATGACCACAGCGCCAGTCTTGGCGTTGCCCGACTTCGGTATCACGTTCGTGGTGGAGACTGATGCGTCAGGAGTCGGATTGGGGGCGGTCCTTATGCAGCTAGGGAGGCCGATAGCCTACTTCAGCCAGGTGCTTTCAGCTAGAGCACGGCTGAAGTCTGTTTACGAGAGGGAGCTGATGGCTATTGTGTTGGCGATTCAGAAGTGGCGACCGTATCTGATGGGCAGGGAGTTCGTGGTCAGGACCGACCAGCGCAGTTTGAAGTATCTATTGGAGCAGAGGTTGGTGACAGAGGAGCACCAGCGCTGGCTATCCAAGCTGGTAGGGTACAGGTTCGTCATTGAATACAGGCCGGGGCTGGAAAATAAGGCGGCAGACGCCTTATCACGCAGAGAGGAGGGGGTGCACTTGAGAGCACTCACGTTGCCGGTATGGATGGAGGGTGAGCCCATGTTGCAGGAGGCCGAGGCCGACCCGGAGTTGAGACTGATTCGTGAGCAGCTGCAGGGAGGCGGGCGCCACAGGGATACTCGCTAGAGGGGCGGAGACTATTATACCAGGGGCGGTTAGTATTGCCGCGGACGTCCACCTTCATACCCGCATTGTTTCAGGAGTTCCACAGTTCGGTGGTCGGGGGACATTCTGGGGTGCAGCAGACATATATGAGAATGTCCCGGGAGGTTTACTGGCCTGGTATGAGGAGAGCGATAGCACATTTGGTTGCAGCTTGTGACGTGTGTCAGCGTCACAAGTACATGGCCATGGCGCCAGCCGGACTTTTGCAGCCCTTAGCACTCCCTGAGCGAGTCTGGGAGGAGGTGACGATGGATTTCATAGACGGGCTACCCAGGTCGGAGGGGTACTCCGTGATTTTTGTTGTGGTGGATAGGCTGAGCAAGTACGCCCATTTCATACCGCTGAAACATCCGTACACGGCTGTTTCAGTGGCTGCAGGGAAGTCATACGGCTACATGGGATTCCAGCCTCCATCATCACGGACAGAGATCAGGTTTTCCTGAGTGGGTTTTGGCGGGAGATATTTCGTGTCCAGGGTACCGTGCTGAAGAGGAGTACCGCCTATCACCCTCAGACCGACGGGCAGACGGAGGTAGTAAACCGCAGCATCGAGACATATTTGCGGTGCTTCGCGTCGGAGACCCCCCGACAGTGGTATCGGTGGTTAGCTTGGGCGGAGTATTGGTACAATACTTCGTACCATTCAGCAGCAGGTACGACCCCCTTTCGGGTATTATATGGCAGGGATCCACCAGAGCTACTGCGATTTGGGGAACGACAGACACCCGTCTCCCAGGTAGAGGACTATATGAGAGAGCGGGAGAGCATTATGGAGGAGCTGAAGAAGCATTTGCTACGAGCCCAGCAGGTGATGAAGGCTAGGGCGGATGGGCATCGGCGGGATGTGCACTTCCAGGAGGGCGATATGGTCTATCTGAAGCTGAGGCCTTACCGACAGAGATCGCTAGCGAGGAGGCGGAACGAGAAGCTATCCGCGAGATTCTATGGGCCTTTTGAGATTGCGGCCAAGATTGGCCAGGTGGCTTACAGGCTGAGGTTGCCATCGACCTCGACGATACACCCGGTTTTTCATGTCTCGCAGCTTCGGCGAGCCATAGGGGAGCAGACGGTGTCCTCTACCCTACCGCCTACACTTACTGAGGAGATGGAGGTGATGATGGAGCCACTGGAGGTTCGAGCCGTTCGTCAGGGACCGCGTGGGCAGAGGGAGGTGCTGATACACTGGGCCGGGCTACCAGATTGTGATGCGACATGGGAGGCCTATCGAGTGATACAGGAGCAGTTTCCCCACTTCCACCTTGAGGACAAGGTGGCTCTTTTGGGGGGGTATTGATGCGGATCCGGACCGGGACCCGCATCCCATTGAGGCCGGCGGCTACCAAGGGGGGACCCACCCCCCTTTTATCACTTACGTGCGCCGTAGGAGGCGCGGTAGCACGTAGGAGGGTTAGTTAGGGGTATTCTAGTCATTTTAGACTAGATTAGTAATTCCCCACTTTTCTATAAATTAGGGCTAGCCGTCTTTATTTTGTTCCATGCTTATTTTGTGAAGAACAAGTGTAGGCATCGTGTGTGAAGGTTTTAGGCTTTGTTCCGTGCAACAAAAGCTAGGAGGGCGAGTCTCCTCTCGAAAGAGACTCAATTATCAATCTATTTCATAGTTCTTCGCAATTTAAGATCCAAAAATTCCACCTTTTTATATTTTTTTCCTCTTTAAATCTGAAATTAATTGATCGATCCTCTAGATCGTATCAGAACCATACCCTTATCAAACACCAACACTCCTCGAACACATGTCAGACACTGCTTAATGCTTAAAGAACACTTGTTGGAACCGCTTACATCTATACTAGCATTTGTGAGTACTTGTATTTTTTTAAGGGCATACTTGTAATTCCATGGGTTACATTTGTGATTTTGTGTATGCTTAAAACACCTAATATACATAGCTATAAAATGAAGTGACCTTATCTAAATTACGTGCTTAAAAGTTGTGTTGTAATGTTTGATGTCATCTATTATATATTGGTTGTTGCGTGTAACATAATAGATAAATATATATTATACAAAGTAATATTTTAATAGCATCGTCCATGAATCCTACCCTTTACAAATTTACCACGTCTCGTACATATATCAACACACGTACTAATACCCCTACCCATGTCTACACTTCCGAGATCGAGGACACCCAGAATAAGTACCCTATGGAATCCTAAGTATTCAGATTAACTTTAACCAGTGTTTTCTCAATTATTTGTATCTTTTACGTCACTGAGCACAAATGGTGCAAAACACGACCAGCCACAAATGCGGTGGTTATTTTTATGATTCCAGTAAGGGCATTTTGAGGCACAACCTCTGGTATCATTGTTAAATGGCTTAATTGGTAAAGCACCCAGCATAAGCACTCTATATAGTCCTAAATATTCATATGAACTTTCCATAATCCTAGAATTGTTCCCGATGGACCTGCTTTTGAGCAAAGTAAACCATGTGGGGATTTTTATGTGTCTATTTCAACAACCAGAAAACCAGGTTGTTATACTTCCTGGACATGTTTGAACTAATACGTAGATTCCCTGCAAACTTATTGGAAGAGGGACTTTTAATTTCAACACATTCCATGAAGCACTTCTAAACAAACCCGCTTTCTTGTGAAAATGCATTACAATTTATTTTTACCGGACACTTCCCAAGGGAAAAAAAGAAAGCTTATCTTTACCAGGAAAGGAATCAAGAAATCAAAACTTACGACTCATTTCATTTAATAAGGGCTTATAAGCATCTGAACAACACAATGGATACCAAAATTAATAAGTTCAGATCTTACCAAAAGAAATTGTGACGAAGGAGATAAGGGTCCCAACTGCACCAAAGAGCATAATCGTCATGAAATTGCGGAAAAATTGTTTCTTTTTTACTTGAAACCTGATCACAAAAGGATAAGCACTTCAATTCATGTATTAAGGAATCAAATGAAGTTAAATTGTAAAATATGAATTGTATTAAGATGTAGGTAAATAAAATAAATACGAGTTGCATTAAGATGTAGGTAGATAAAAATCATTCTGTATGTCAATAAGGCGTGTCTGTATTCAGTAATCAGATGTAATTTTCAAGATAAATGCAAAATTTCAGGCTCTCCTAATGGAAGGTCAGAATGAAATGAATGAAAACACATTGAGAACACACTAAAAGTAAGTCTCGGAATGGCCCTTTAATTTTCAAATAACCTATTGCAAATCATGTTCCATTAACAATGCTATGCATTGAACTGAAGACAGTATTAAAAATGACCTGCTCATTCCCAAATTAGCCTTTCCTGGTTGACTACCAACTCATGGCCGCAAATGGCTTTTTAACTGTTGAATTATTATTGAATAAATGAATTTGAGGTAATGGACATGATAATTCTCCAAAACCAAGACTAGTGGACACAGTTATACATGTGTCATTTACTAAGCGTATGCAGTAATAAATATTTGGAATAAAATGAGCTCTAGAAAAGTGGTACAGACAACAGAGTTACTCCTTTCTATCTAAATTAACATCTGCCTATGGACAGAGCTGCTTTAGACCCATTGCATGTTGAACTGAAAATTTAGGAGGCCAGGCAAACCATAATAGACCAAGATTTGCATGCTTGACTACAATGCACGAGTTATCTGCAAGAATGACAGCCAGGTCGTAATAGATTCATTAATAGAAGAGAAAATTTTAGAAGGCTGATTTAAAGTTTACTAAAAGATAAAGGTGATGGATAAGGTGAATTGCATGATGAGCCAACAAGTTCGGTCCACAAAATGGATTAGAACCCAACATGAAGGAAGAAGAAAGTGAAAGCACAATACACCAGTTTTATTGGCGACTTGAAGTGATGAAGGTCCATGCTGCTAAAACCCAAGCTTAAATGCTACATGCTGCCTGCAGATATTTAGAGGCTAGAACTGGTCCCCTCAACATGAGAATCTACAAGTCATCTGCCTTATTTGGCAAAAGGGGGGGAAAAAGATGAAGGGCTAAATTTTTGTTGCAAATTTGATAGGAGTGGCTAACAGAGACAGCAGCTCATTACGGAGCTTTCTTGACTTTGAGCAGTACTCCATAATGTGAGAAAAGAGAGGGATGATGATGATGATGATTACTACCTAATATCTTATCACAATGAGTACATAAGATCTCATTGCTTTCATAGAACTCAAAATACTCGCGTTGTGACACATGCAACCTTAAGTAGCTTGATATACAAGATTTGTAGTGCTTCATACAGAAGCCATTGCGTTACCATACAAAAATCTAGAAGTTATCCCATTGCATCATTGTTTCTCTTCAAATTCCTCCAAATAATCATTTCGTATTTGATATCTAGTGTCTGATAGTAGACCGAATAGCTCAATGTAAAATGACTTTCTCGACCAACACTCTTCTAACAGTAACAACATTCTGGCTGCTCTGCTGGAAGACTGTATAGAATTTTTATCCGCTAATCATTGCCACAAGTAAAACCCCAATCAAAGTAATACCTGAAACTAACAGTTAGCTGTCTCCATGCTGCTCACCATTAACACAAACGGACTTAGTCTCCTTCAACAACAAAGCATCTAATCCCTCCGAAGCTCCTTATATCGTTCTCTCTCTTTAATTCTAGTCCCTAATATCAGCTTGAAGAACCTCAAATATTAAATTACTAAAAGCACACAGTCAACCAAAGCAGCTTTATTATTTGAATCAAATCCAATTGCTCAATCCTTTAATAAAAAAGAAAAAAAGGTAGAAAAGGCAAAAAAATGTTTTTAAAAAGTAATTAATGGCAGCAAGTAATCATCAAAACTAAAATCCCAACGGTGCCATTAATTCAGTCAAACACGAAACAAGAGAATATCAAAACCCCCATCAAAACAAAATGATAAAATTCGAACATATAGCAAAAATCAAAAATGAAAAAATAAAGAGGCAAAATTACCCGGCGTTAAATATTATTGGGGGCAGCAGGTATATAAAGAAGAGATCCTCGCTGAACACCAAAATATGAGAGCTCTTTCCCTTCGTGGTAAGCAAAATCACCATGCCAGTGCAAAGCCCCTGCCATTAAAAAATATCGCATCTCCCATTACAAAATCAAAGTTTTATGCATAACTCGAGTAAAAAGGAGAGAAGACGCTCACAATTATTAGGGCAGTGATGGACTCGTTCACCCATCGATTCTCCTCAAGCAAATGCCCAAGCACGATACAAGCACAGAGTAGCGCGATAAAGAGATTGATCGAAACAACAGAGGCGTGATCGGACGTCGACGAAATCACCTGCAATCGACTCAATCGAGCTACCAAATCGAACGTCATGGCGGAAGCGGAAGCGATTCCGCCAAAAACAGAAGAACGCAACGAAAATTACTCCTTTTTGCCCTCCCTGGACCAAATTCGAAGCACAAATGAAGGTGAGCCAACTGTGCTCGCTCCTATATGGGGCAAATTCCAGCCGCTACTATTAGCAAAGATCTATGGAAGCTTCAAATAGAATTAAACAAAAAATCGCTTTTTTGTAGTTTTTTCCCCCTATCTCTCTCTCGCTCTCTAGATTTTAATTTAAAGGAGCAGAGAGTCTCGCGAATAAAAAGAGAAGAATATTCGACTTATTTCATCTTCGACCTTGCGGAATCCAGAGAGACAGAGTAAGTTTTGCCACGTGGCCTTTTGGGATCGCCTTAAATGTCTGTTTGCTGTTCCATTGAGCAGCTGATATAAAGCCTCCCGGGCGCGGTCGGCGATTTAAACTGGTAATTTAGGCGATCGGATCAATCTGATCCGTTAGATCCAAAACAAATCTTGCGCACGAATCTTGATGTGTACTCCGCGGCGCACCTTGGCGAAAGAACTGGTGCTTTCTTGTACCAACGAAACTGGGCGGATTTCTGAACGAAACAGCATGCGGCTAATCAGGATGCCGGTCTGAACCGGATCGGAATTTCTATGGACCGGACCGCTAGTGATAATGTATAGGAGGGATGCCACGTCCCTTTGCTGTGACGGTGGAGCCTACCAATTTTTTAGACGGTTCCTATATTTGGGCCAGGGGGTTTGACCGGCTTGTGTGGACCGTCTGAGTCTGGGTCCAGACCGGTCTCCATCAGAGATGTGGTTGATTGTTTTGGATCTCAAGCCGGTGGATCGGCGAGGGGTGCAAGTGGGTCGGGTTTGGGTCCGATCCAGTTTTAGTCTCCGCATGTGTCCATTAATTGGTTGTTTTGGATTATTGTAGTGCGTTTAGACATTGGAGACGAAGAACCAAGTTTTAAGAAATTACGAAGACCCTCATCATTGCTTGGCACAGGATGAAGCGATTGGATCACTCAAACAACTAACCAACAATGTATTTTTTAACCATAGGCAACAAGAGATTTACTCAATCGCAGGAAATTAATGAAATAAAAAGACCAATTTATTATCTTATTTCTTCAATCTTATGTAGATGGTTTGCATTAAGATTTAGGGGGGGACATGAAAGATGTACAATGGCGTGCATTAGCAAGTGCAAGCTGGACCGCCAGCTTATCTAATTGAAAGAATAAGCGCTAATGACAACCATGAGCACCAACCTCTTGTATTCTATTTTTGGACTCAATCATTGATACGCAAATATCCACATGGCAAGCAGTAATTTGCAAAGGGTTCCCCCAAAGAGGATGTGCATGCATTGTTTGTTGTCAAAATGGTAAAAAATTTAGAAAGATTTTTCATTTTTACCAAAAAACTGCCTCTGCTAATTGCAACGCACAGATGCGATGTAGCGCCTTTTTATTTGCTATTTTTGGAAAAATGATTAAATCATTAGTCTGGGATTTGACATTGGACTTGAAAAATTTTCTGAAAAAAGCAAAGGAAGTACTATGCATCGCACTCAGTGCGGTACATTTAGCCATTCCCAAAGGGGGTGGGGGATTTGCTATATGCACATCAATCCTTGAGGTATAAGAATCAGTGTCATATTTCGGTTTTTTTTTTTTGGAAAAAAATATGAGTTGATGGGACACATTCAAATTCAACTGATAAAATTGGGCAAAAGCGAGTACATGCATCTCAAAGTACTGAAGTGCATACAGTTGTCTCCAAGAAAAAATAGCACATTCACCTCTTACTTCAGAGAGAGATATATAGCACCACCCTTTGCAAATACAGTGCATGCAATTCTGCACTAATGCAGCGATTTTAATTGTTGGCGGCGGTTTGCTAAATTGTTGGGCCCACACAGGGACCCAGTTTTGGATTAGCGATGGGTTGTTTTCAGAGCTGTACAAGCGATCACGTGGGTGACAGATATAAGTGGTGGATTTTGATACGATAAGTGCGGAGACCTATCCCTTGACGACACATGCTCTGCATTTCATCCACATGCGTCCAGTTATCATCTTCTGGCATTTTCTTTTTCTTTTTTAAACCTTCTTCATTTTCATACTAGTATTTCAAAATTCCAAAACACAAAATTAAATCTCAAAAAAATCATCTCAATATTTAAATAACATTTCTTAGAACTACTCGATCAATATGACATTTGTGCTTGTTAAAGACGAAGACAAAAGTATTCTTCCAATCATGACATTTGCTTGGAAGGTTCATGTTCCTCCCGGCGGTAATATAATACCACACGCCATGGAGAGCAAGCTTAACTTGAATGAAAAAAATTGAAAACCGGTAAGGTCTGCTGCACTTCGTGTAGCAAAGCAAAGCATAATAAAGCCGACCTAATAAGAAATGGGATTTGGCGTCAATTGGCAAAGGTGGAGCTCAAGGAAATTTTGGGCTTTCAGAATAAAAGGATGAAGTGGAACGCAGAGCCCATGATGAAAGGTCTTCAAATATACCCCGACGTCTCGCTTCTTGGAAAAACAGACCCTTTCGTTATGAAGAGGGGCCCGAATCCCGTAAGGATGAAAGATATATTCAGTTCTAATCTTATGGACCCAGAAATAAGAGATTCTGGGGGTGTTATATTTATAATCTCCTTGGGTACAAATGATATACCATCCTGAGCTCGTAAGATTAAGGCCCTTGGGTCGAACTGAGCTCGTAAGATTAAGGCCCTTGGGTCGAAAGGCTCGATGAGTGAGTCATTTCCTTTGTCAAGAGCTTGCATGGGCTCTGAGCGCTGGGCTACCTCCGGCACTTCATTGAAAGGTGGCTCTCCTCGACGCTATCAGTGGTATAAACTTCTTTAATTTTCAGTATCTCAGCCCACAGTTTATCAAGGTCTTAATCTATAGAAGAAGATCGACAAGAGAGGGAACTACCTTACGTGGGCGGAGACGAGATCAAGCGAGGAAAAGGAAGAGCATAGGCGAGAATGAATACAATATTATCTGAGCGCAAGCAGAGAAGATCCACCCCCGCTTTCTATTTTATTTGGAGAGCTGCATCAAGCTCGACTGTCCGATGGGAGACACGTGTCGACATCTCAGAAACATCGACACTTCGAGCCTCGTTCTTTTATGGCAATCATATCCTAGGGTTTGGTATTTTTGGCGACCAAAATAAATCTCTCGTCTCGACTGTAGTGCCCAATTAATATGTATCACATCACCCGAACTCAACCGTCGCAGCGGTTGAGATCGGGGGATGGGAGCCATTGTTGACATTGGGCTGGCCCGTAGATGGTTCTATTATTTACTTTAACTGACAAGCCCAAGTTACAAGCCTACAGCATCGGCACAATAGCCCGAAGGCCCAAAAGGGATGCCACCCGCCTCTATAGTCAAGGCGACAGCATTTAGAGGGTTAGCTTATACTGGCGGACATCAACGGCTGACTGTTAAGCTTGTCACAATTGTGTATAGCTCAAGTCATTACAATAAAGCGTCTTCAATGTTCGGCTGTTACATGCACAATGGAACTCCAAAGGGCCATTGCATATATATATAGTCTCGGGAACAACTGGAAGAAGGTTCGACTGCTTACTCTCTGACATCCACCCATGTCAGGTACGTTTACACTCGGTATCTGCTCCACCTAACTTTACATTTCCTCCACATCTCGGCCTGAAAACTAGCAGACGGCCTCCCAACAGGTCGGACATAGTTCCCCCGAGCCTTCTTGAGTCATTTATTGACTTAAGCATGGGAGTGGTTTAGGTTGGACCCCATAACGAGCTCCTTGTGTTGCAGGCCGCTGAGAGATAGTTCGGACCAGACTCACATAGCTAGAATCGGGTCCCATTCAGCTTGCAGTTAGCTCGTTCAGCATCCGAGTAACTGCCCACGTCAGCTGTCACATCCAACTCATACTCCAACAACTCCAGCGGTGAGAAAACACCACCGAAACAGTAGTAAGCCATACATGTTTATCGGCCCCGCATAAAATGACGTGTAACACCTTGAAAGTCACTCAGAAAGCGAGACAATGTCTCATTAACCTCAAATCGTAGAAGTATCAATTATATCGGTTCGACCGTAAATAAATATCTAAAGCGTTGGTTTCATTTTTCATGTCGATACCAACTTAATTTTTAAGAGCATCTCCAACCCTCTCCTTCAAAAAATCCCCTTCAAAATGGAATATGCTTTAAAGATTCCATTATGAAGGATGTGCAACTCCAACCCACCCTCTTCAAAACCTATTTTTTTCATTTTTAGTTATCTTTTGTGAAATACTTAATGAAAATTTTGTATTTTAGACATGAATTAATCTAATAATCAATATTTCTTTATTAGATAAATTTATAAATAATATAAAATTATTATTATTCTATAAATATAATAATTTTGGTTAAAATATTAAATATTATAACTTTTTAACTTTGCTCGAAAAATATTCAATATTGGTCTCATAGTATAGATATTATCGTAATCTTTCCCATGGTACTAAAATTATTAAATTTAGTGATATAGTTTGTAACTTATTATAGTTTTAAGTAATCGTGATTAATTTAATAGAGGGACAAATTTGTCATTTAGCAAGAGATTCTAATATGAAGGGGTGAATAGTGCCCCTTCAAATATGAAGGGGCACTATTCATCCCCTTCAAATCTGGCTTCAAAATGAAGCTGGGTTGGAGCTCCACCGTGCTTCAAAATGAAGAAATGAAGCACGGTTGGAGATGCTCTAAAGCGCTTTCTTATGACCAAAACAAGTGCACCATTATTGCCTTCACGAGTCCATCTGGATGCTTTCCGTGACGACGACGTCAGCATCACAAACCGAACTCGACACGACGTATTCCAACCTTTTTTATTAATCAGCCAAGTTTAGTTAGGAAGCATAATCTCTCTCTTAATTACTAATCTCAATCTCATTGTTTCCCCTGCAGGCTTGAGGGTGGGAGGACAGGAGCAAAATGATGACAGCACGCACTCACGAGCACGAGAGCAGACACACCCCCAGCTTTAAAACTCGCCCACTCCTTTTGTTTCAGACAACGCGTGAATCTTTTGAACATCCGGAGGAGAGAGAGTGCTCGACATTCACAGGCATCCCCTCCCTACTTTTCATCACTTTTTTTCCTTCACGGGGATAAAGTTTCAGGAATCATGGACACGGACACATGACATAGATTCGATACATGATTGACTCCACGATCGCAATGGATTCTTAAATGTCACATGTGTTGCGTGTACCTGTGTTTGGTCGCGAGTTTTGTTGGTGCGGGTCAAAACAAGTGGAGCCGAGAATATCGTAGATGTGTCCCAGACCATTGGAGTATGCTGTTGTTTTTTTGACATCCTGCTCACCGCACAAAATTTGGATTATTGACATGCTTTCACGAAATTTGAGCATTGCGGGTGTTTTACAATCAAATCAAAAGCATGAAAATAGACAATGCCGCATTTTTAGAGCAACTTGAGTTCAAACATCGCTTAATAAAGAACATCCTAGTACTAGGCTAAAGCTAGCAATATATGCACAAGAATCTCTAGATCTAAACGAAGATCAAACTAATCCAAAGGGGCAGTGAAAGATCAAGTCCATGTAATAATGCAAATCCTTGGATACATCCTCTATACACGGAGAAACGAACAAAATCACGATCCTTTACAGGTATTCTAGTATGATGCTACTATAATTAACACATTAAAAGGGGCCTCAGGCACCACAACCGTATGTATAAATGCTAATCCTCTACCATCAAAATGCTTGCTTTGGATCGGTTATTAGCACCATGTTATTCATTCTCACAGGCGTAGAAGGTATCCAAGTGATGCTCCAACGAGCGCCATGAAGACTACAAACAAGAAGGGGAAGCCGACCTGCACCCTACCGTCTGTTCTTCTTCTCAGCAGAACCTGAAAACAGAAAACAACAAGGGGGTTCACAACAAAGCATTTGTAAACTTTAGTTTCAGATGCCCAATGCTCAGGGGAGTCGAAAAGGCTATCACTGTATATCTGGAGCGATCGATGGTTATTTCATCTCTAAACTACTGAATTAGATGGGATGAATGTTAAAGAATGCAAGCTTAATTGTCAATCACCCACCAATTCCTGCTGCTGCTTCTCTCTTTCCTGAATCGCAAAGCTCTTTTCATCATTCAGTGTCACGATTGTCTTCTCGGCCTGCAGAATATTCAAATTCTGTCAGAGATATATAGATACAGATACTACATAATGAGTCCCAGGATATTCTGTCCAGAAAAGAAAAAAGTATGGATGTGATGAAAAGATAAGCCCATACATTCTCCCATAGAAAACTGTAACTACATTGAATACATATTTAGTAGCCAATAGCATTAGCTACAAAAAGTCTTCCTACATGCAACACAAACACTTTATTTGTAACTACAATACCAACCCGGGTTCCGATAAGTTGGAACATGACTGACCTCGTTGAGCTTTGATTCAAGATTGCTGATCTTCAATTTTAAATCCTCAACTTCCTTCACCTGGTCGGAAGAGGAACATACTGCTTAGATATCAGTTATCTAAAGTGGCATTTAAAATTACACCCAAAAGGTAAATTAAATTAATGTGGAAAGAAACCTAGAGTGCCATCTTTCAACGATCTATGCAAGTGTCCTAATGTCTTAATTCATGTTTCATGAAGATATTCAAATGCAAAATGACAAAAATGCAATGTTAAAGTATGTTCCGACAATATGGAAACTAGTGATAGTATTTCATCCATGGAAATGAAAATCTTACGTGAGATGAGGGAATTCAGTAACACTATGTTCTCATGAAGATAATCACATGCAAAAGATAAGGTGCAGACACAAAAATTATGTTACCAAAATACAGGAAATAGTAGCAGTATTATGTGAATGGAGTCGAGATTCTTACAAAAGGTGGGGGAAGATTCTCAACTCCACTCAATGGTGTTTGGGGAATATTCTCGACTTCAATCAATGGTCCTTGTTCTTTTGAAATAGGAGTCTCTTTCATTATATGCGCTTCATTAGTTGGTTCCTGCTTCAATGCTCCATTAATTGGTTGCAACACTGGAGAATTGGGTGGACTAACCAGGACAACCCTTAATTTCTTTTCTTCAATATGTCTGCCATTTGTTTTTGAGAACTATCAAACAGAAAAAAAAAGTGTGGTTAGTATCCAAGATTGAATAAAATAATTCAGATATTAAGTTTCACCTACGTACCAAGGCAGGTACAATGTCCTCATCTCCACTCCCATAAGGAGCAATTGTACCTTGAATTAGGAATTTATCCTTCAATTGCATTTCGGGTGGCACTGTCTTTTGAGCTTGCATAGTCACTGGACAAACTCAAAATAAAAGCAGGAGACGCAAGTTAAACAACATAAAATGTGAACAGTCACTACATCCATATAAAATTAAATGTTCATGCTCAACAAATCCAAGGGAGAACATAAAATGATATGGACACAATAGATTATGTTTGAGAAGCATCCCAAGTTGACGAGTTCACAATAACGGTTAAAGATATCCCGTTAGATTCTAGCATAAAACCAGTGGTGACACTGTAGTGAAGCATCATATAGTCCAAAGTAGAATCTGTCATGCTTGAAACCAATATGCTCAGAAAAATTAAAAAAAAAAAACAATTTCATACCAATATGAGGACTTCCAGTTTCCTAGGTCGGTGGGGTTACTTTTTGATATACCACAACTTGCGGCATAGCCTAGGCAACATTGAAGGTTCATAGTTCAGATATGTGAAAATGTTTACAATTTATATACCTTGTTACACGTAAAAGGCAATATCCTGGTACTATTTTAGGGAATATGAATATAATACGCAAACATACATTATTTCTCTATATCGATGTATTTTTTTAAAGCATTACGCTGCCAGTTCTGTGTATAAAGATATATAAAGGTGCAATATGATAAATCAAGTGCAGGGACAATCACCTCCATAGTCCATGTAAAGATGGAAAAGAGTTAAGTCAGGTACCAGACACCAGACAGAGATCAGACTCTTTTATTTATTTTATATGTGATGGAGTTTGAGTCTTCTTTTTGATATTTTGACATTTTTAGTTATTTAAGTCTTCTTGTTATTTGAGTGTTTTAGTTATTCTAGAAGTTCTAACCCCTATTCGGTTTCGTGAGTCAAGTTGTAAGTGTATTTAAAAGCCACAAACTTATTTGTTTTGGTAGAAATCAATGAAGAATAGTATTTTGTTTTATTTCCTCTACAAAATTAAATAATTTGAATTGGTATACAAGAATGGGCGTTGCATGGGCAATGGGTCCGAAAAATCTCTACATGCGAGTCGGTGATCGTAAGATTTCTGGAGTGCGAGATCCGAAAAGTTATCAAATCTCTCTAATCTAGTTGTTCCCCAAATTCCAACCACCATCATTTCTGTCTCTGGTCTACATCAAATTGGTATCAGAGCTAAATTTGGTTAGTTTTCTTTTCTTTACCTCCAAAAAAACTAAAAAATATATCTTTTGGTAGGTTTTAGAAATCCGAAAAATCTTTGTTAGATTCCAAAAAACCAGAGAGATCAAAAACAAATTCTGAAGAGAAAAAACAAAGGGAAGAACAGAAACACAAAAAAGAGAGTACCTGGAAAAGAAAGAAAAAAGAGAGAAATTTTAAAAAAACAGAGATAGAATATTCAGCACAAAAGAAAAGAAAATAAAGAAATTTTAAAAGAGAGAGAAGAGTAAGTAGGAAAAAAAGAAAAAAAATTCATCAAACATCCCTAATCCTAAAACTTGCAGCCGCCCCCCGTCACCACCGCTTCCACCCCACTCGTCGACCTCCTCCACAACCACAGTCCCCAACCCCGTCGACAAAGGACCATTGCACCGCCTTCATTCGTGACTTCGAAGCTTGTCGGCGCCACCACCAGCATCGACTGGGAACATCGATCCCCCAGTGTGTTCATCACCCCAAATGACTTCTCTTATGCAAACTAGTGCCCACGCCGACGCCGACGATTTTCGTCGGCACCACCTCCAGCGATGACCAGAGCCATCACCCCACTAATCATTTCTCCTCCCCATAGAGAACTTCTAGAAAAAAGTTTGCGATGAACTACTGCTAAATTCGCTAGAAAAGTGACCGGTGCCGATCGAAGCCTACGCCGATATAGCTCTGACTTGATCGAGCCAACCCAATGACACGCCAGTGTTGTTCACTGCTCAGTCGAGTCATGTCGTGCCGGTGCTATTCATGGCTCAACCGAGCCGAGCCGAACCGACCCAGCTGATGCTGACGTCGAGCCGACCTGACCCGTGCTACCGTGCGGCTTCCACATTTCAGCCGATTTTCGGTCGTATTCCAGCTGTATTTCAGCATAGATTGGTGATTTCTCGAGTTTTTTGCATGAAATTTTCGGTACAGGTTGTTTGAATTAAAGCTCTACAAGTTATAAAGTCCTTATATGATACAACAAAATTGATTTGTATTTGGATAACCTCTAATCTGATCAAATTCTCAATTAAATTTCAAGAAAATTCTTATATGTGATTTTGTTTAACAGTAGTCGATATCATTAGTATTGCATAGTTTCTAGTCTCGATCTGTGTGTTGCGTTAGATATTTAAGATTGCATCCTGATATATAGATTTGGACCTTGGAATTTTTATTTTATTTACATAATTAGTGCACCCATTTAGTTGGAATTTAGGGTCTTGAACCTATATTTGTGTGATTGGGTGGCATTGCATGTTATTGCATAGTGGCAAAACCATAGGATCAGACATGGATAATAATACAATTCGAATGCTAGAAAATCAACTTTAAAAGAAACATCTTGAATATAAAGCCGACATAAATCAAATAGAAGATCGCCCTGAAGCCATAGCAAATAAACGGACCAACGAATAAAATTTTAAGGATGACACACATAGTACATTTGATGAGATACATACGATGATAAAAATGGAAGCAATTGAAATAATAGGAGACAAGATAAAAATATTGAGGATAACTTTAGACGAGACAATATCGCACGATGGATTAAGGTAGATGTTTCCAATTTTGATGGAACTATTTGGACGAGATAATATCGCTCAATGAATTAAGATAGATACTCCTAATTTTGATGGAACTCATAATCCTTAGATCTTTTCTATTGGTTATTGGTTAGGAGAGATAAAGTATTTGTTTGAGTGGTACCAGTTATCAAACGAGTGAACGGTCCAATTTGCTAACATCAAACTGGTAGATTCTGCTAAAATTTTTTGAACATCCATAGAGAGACAACATGAGAGAGAATCTGATAGATACAGAATTGGAATGAGATAAAGATCAGACTTAAAGAATTATAGTCGCCTCCAACATATATAGACCACCTACTAGAAAAACTAAATGACCTACGTCAAGGAAGCATGACTGTTGAGAATACATTGTGGAATATTAAGTATCACATGTTAATTTTGACGATGAGCAACATAGTTGCGCCTTCATGATCAATCAATGCAAATCAAGGAGATATAGAGCTAACAAAGATCGAACTTCAAGGAAAACCAAGACAAGGTAATAAACAGTAAAATTGCATCAAGAAGCTTTTGTAATAAATTTTCGATGTAATTTTATTTTATATCTTGGTAGTATTTTAAAGCCTTTGTTGAAGCTCTCACACTTAGGAATACACATAAAATATTTTAAAAATATTTTAAAATGTTTTAAAATGTTTTGAAATACATTTTCTAAGTTTTTAAAATACTTTTCCACGTATCTGTTAGATAGTCGACTATGCCTTAAATATGAGTCGACTACTTTTCATTGGGTACTCATTGTCCCATGAAGTAATCGACTACAGTTGTTTTAGAAATCGACTACAGTTGTTTTGGAAGCCGACTACAGTTTGGGAAGTCTAATATCATTTGTACAATAGTCGACTACCATCAGCCTAACAGACAGAAAATACAGTTCCGCGATTTACGGAAAGCAGTAATTTCCATCCATTGGATGGGTATTTTGGAAACAATTTTCAACGGTTTTTCATCCCTTTATAAGTTGAATTTCTTGAGGAATTTTGCCAACAAAAATTGATCAATTTTTCAAGAGAAAAAAATGTTTTAAAGTCCAAAAGTTTTTAATCAAAAAATCCTCTTTTGGCCAAAAGTATTTCAATATTTCAAATCTTTTTTGGCCTAAGTTTTGATCTCAAATAGCTTCATTCTTTCATCAATTGGAGATACATTATAGCCTCACAACATCACACAAGAGCTTCAATATTTGGTTATAGCTTAAAAGTTGTAAGTATTATTCTTTCTCACATTTGGTGAGATATTTTCTCTCTTGAGGAGAGGTGTTGTTTCATTGAGACGTGTTGTCCATTGTTAGACGTGTTGTTCCATTTAAAACCTGTTGTAAATCCAAGTGATTAGTGGATTTAAGTCCTATTGATGACATGTTGCTAGGCTAAGGTACAAGTGGTATCTAAAACATGATATATCGTTTCTCTCTGTGTGATTGTTGGATTGTCTTTGTGTTTATGCTCATTGTGTGCTTCTAAAATGCTTCTAGCTTCCACATTACTCTTTATTATTGCAAGTAACTCTGTTGATTAAGTTACTAACGGATTTTTATTATTTCAATAACACCATTCAGCCCTAGTGTTCTATTTGCCATCCGCAGAAGGTCCCAACACGTAATAGCAGAGTTTGGTTAAAGGATGGAATCAACAAGCATCACAATCACTCAAAGGCAAACTCCACCAATATTCGATGGATCCAACTATCAACATTGGAAAGGAAAGATGAAAGCTTACATCCAATCCATCGACGTCAATTATTGGACACTTATGGAGATGCCATATTGCACCCTCTACTACTTCTGAAACTCAATGGACCAAAGAAGAAGATTTGGAGATAAAGAATATGGATGTGATGGAAATTATATTTGATTTCTTGAATAATTTTTTTAATCATGTCGATAGCTACAACATGAAATCAACTATGACACATGATAGAGGAACAAGAGGAATCTACATACGAGGGTTCATCTTCCAAAGAAGGAAGAGAGATAAACGCATGCTTCATGACACAAGAAGATGGTGATAAGGTAAACTCTACCTTTAATGATGATTATGATAATTTACTCAATGATTATAAGTTATTGCAAAATGAATTTAGTTCCTTAAAGCATAATCATGAAAGTTCAAAAGTTAAGCATGATATTTTATAGCATGATCATGACTATTTGATGCATGAACATAGTATTTCTCTTTCAAAATTAAATGATGCTAGTTTGTTGCTTGAGAAATTAAGCATTGATAATGCATTGCTTATGAAAGATTTTAATGCTAGAATCAATGTTCTTGCTAATGATTTATCTATGAGTAAGATTATGCATGAAGAGTGTGTTATTAAGTTTTTGATTAAAAGCAATGTTAGCATAATTTCATGTAAGCACGATTCTATCCCTAAAAATGTTATTATTGTCAAAAAGAATCATGTTGTTTGCATGCTAAAAAGAATTATGCTTTCATGTATAGAAACTTTGCATGCAAAAAGTTTGTGAGATCCAATGTTTCTACTAATGCTCATCATAAATTGGATTTTACTAATCATGTGATTGTGCATCCTTTTATTAAAAAATATTCCATGCCTCTACAAAAATCGCATGATGTGATATGGGTTCCAAAGTATTTGTGTGATATTGGTAGACATGCTTGTATAGACAAGATTGTGAAAAACATGCATGTATCTCATAATTGTTTGTATATGCATGCTAGGATGAGAATTTGAGTTCATAATGGATGATCTTTGAACCCACTATTTTAGGGTATCCATGTGCTTAACGCTTATCTTATTGATACCCAAGAATGTCTAATCCCATGGACCCGAAAGCAAAAGGATACCAAAGATATTTGTTTGATTTTTAGGTACTCAATTTTGATGGGTTAGTAACTAGCTCCCAATGGATTTCAAAGTATATGCATGGTTTTAGGGGGAGGTCCAATTGCTATGCTACATATCTTGAGAGAGAGCTAATGCAAAAGGATTGTAAAAAAGTTTTCTTTTGTGCATAATTTGTGTAGGGCCGTCTCCCACTACCGTCCCGGGGGTGTTTTTACATATGATATTTTTTGACACTTGGTACCTCACATACTCACTTTTTGGGAAGAATTTATATGCCAATGGGATCACCTGTTTAGGATGAGTAATCTATTTTTGAATATTAAGTCCCTGTATTTTATACGGGGAAGAGAGTATTATCTTATTATGATTATGCCAAAGGGGGATAGAGACATGCACATACACTCATGCATTGAATAATTTTATGTGTTATATGCAATATGTTGTCATCATCAAAAAAGAAAAGAATGTTGAATATTGAGTATCACATGTTAGTTTTGATGTTGAACAACATATTTGGTACTAATATCTTTTTGAGTGTATATGTGTAGATATTGAGCTTTCATGATCAATCAATGCAAATCAAGGAGAATTAGTTTTAACAAAGACCATGAACTTTAAGGGCAACCTAGACAAGGCAATGGAGAGCAAAAGTGAATGAAGATGCTTTTATAATAAATTTTCGATGTAATTTCATTTTATATCTTGGTACTATGTTATAGTCTTTGTTGAAGCTCTCAGTCTTTTTTGAAGTTCACACACACTTAGGAATGCACGTAAAATATTTTTAAATATTTTGATATACATTTCCTGAGTTTTTAAAATACTTTTCCATGTATCTGTTAAATAGTCGACTACTCTTTGAATAGGAGTCGACTACTTTTCATTGGGTACTCATTTTCCCATGAAGTATTCGACTATAGTTGTTTGGGAGTCTACTACAATTGTTTAGAGAGTCGACTATCATTTATACAGTGTCACCTACCATCAACCCAATGGATAGAAGAAAACACAGTTTCACAATTTAAGAAAAACTGTTTTCATCCGTTGGATAGGTGTTTTTGGAAACAATTTCCCCTTTATAAGATGAGTTTGTTTAGAATTTTTGCCAAAAAATTGATCAATTTTTCAAGAGAAAAAGTGTTTTAAAATCCAAAAACTTTTAAGCAAAAAATCATCTTTCTTGGCCTAAGTTTTGATCTCAAAGAGCTTCATTCTTTCATCGATTGGAGATCTAATATAGCATCACAACATCACACAAAAGCTTCAATATTTGGCTATATATAAAAGGTTGTAAGTATTTTTCTTTTCTCACATTTGATGAAGTGTTTTCTCTCTTGAGGAGGGGTGTTGTCTTATTGAGATGTTTGTTGGACGTGTTGTTCCATTTAGAACATGTTCTCAATCCAAGTGATTAGTGGATTTATGTCCTATTAAGGACATGTTGCGGGACTAGAGTACAAGTAGTACCTGAACCAGAATATATCGGTTCTCTCTGTGTGTGTGATTGTTGGATTGTCTCTATGTTTATGCTCATTGTATGCTTGCAAATTGTTTCTAGCTTCTGCATTATTCTTTATCATTGCAAGTAATTTTGTTGATTAAGTTTTACTTGGATAACTCCATTTAATAACTTAGGTAGAATTACTAGAGGATATTTATTATTTCAAGAACAACATTCACCCATCAGTGTTCTATTTGTCATCCGCAAGAGATCACTACATGCATGACTAAGGTCAATGACATATTTGTTATGAGTGAACTACAAGAAGACCCACGATATACACTTACTAGATTTCATTGTGGATTGAAAGTAGACAATAAACATGAGATGCTTCCCCACAGCCTAGATAATGTGCAACAAGCTTTGAATCTAACCTTAAATTTGGAATCCATGGTAGCCCCCATAAATAAGCAGCATATTTTTAAAGCCGTAGAGCAATTTAAGTAGCCAAATAACAAAAACACTAAATTGGAAACTAATGCCGCTAAAGAGATGAATGGAAAGGCTAAGGTTGGAGAACCATCACAACAAAAACCTAAAGTGATGCAATATTTTAAATGTTGTCTTTGGTCATTTTGCTAGTCTGTGCCCTAATAAAAATTTACTTGTGAGTGAGATCAATAATGATGATGAAATTAAAGAATGTATTTCTGATGTTACTGATATTACAAATAATGATGAAGATGGTTCTAAATTTCTAATAGTAAGTGTTTACTTAATACACCTAGGAGTGAGATTGATTGGCGAAGGACTAATATTTTCTTTACCTACGTTAAAATTAGGAATAGATTTTTTAAAGTGACGATTGACGAAGATGGTAATACTAATTTAGTTGCCAACTCAACTATTGAAAAGATGTGACTAAAACCTAAACCACATCCACGACCTTATAAAATTATATGGGTTAATGACCAATCACTTTCGGGTACCCAATTGTTTAGTGCATATCCAGTTTTAAGCTATCACGATGGCATTTGATGTGATGTCGTACATATGGATGCTTCACATATTTTGTTAGGTAAGCCTTGGCTGTATAACTTAGATGTTGTACATTCTGGGAGATCTAACATATATCTATTCTATATTTGATGAAGATTTTGAATTTTGTCCCAGTATGACAAGTGACTAGGACAAAGGGACTTATGACTAGGATAAGGGCTTGATGACTAGGACTGTGATAAGTTTTGGGGGGAAATTTGTGGGGAAGATTTGAAAATTGAAATTTGGGCGTGGGCCCCCCTCTCAAATCGCAGTGCCCTTTGGGCACGGGAAAGTTCTAGTACATTTATATTTAAAGGGAAGAAAATTGTATTGACTCTTTGTAGACCCAAGAATATAATTAAAAATAAAAAGAATGGGCTAATTCTTAGAAAGCCACTTACTCAAATATCTCATAGCACATTCTGGGAGATATAAACATATTTAAGTTTAAATAAAAAATTGTATTGACTCCTTATAGACTAAGAACATAATTGAAAATCAAATTAATGGGTTAATCCTTAAAAAGCCACTTACTCAAAAATGAGTCTCAGTTCCTTAGCGTCTAATTTTGACCTTATTCCTACTGCATTGCATGAGCATCTTGCATATGATTTGGGTGCCTTGCATAACGGGCCTTATGAAATTTTTGCAATTAACAATGATACTCACAAATCTGCTGCAGAATCAAAGAAAAAGTTTCATGAATTTGCAGTTATAGATAACGAAAGGATTCGAGTTTGCCTAGGAAGATTCGTACTAGAACCAACGAGGAAGCTTTGGATGCATCATACATGTTCTCAATGAGCTTTACTGATTAATAATCTTGATGTGACTGAGTCGAGTATTTCACAGAAACTTGATGAGATTGAGCATATTGAGTTTGTCATCCAAAATTCTCCATATCCTCCAAATAATAAGGTTTCACATGGTTTCGTCTCTTTTTCTATTTGGGTGAATTTTTAAGAACATATTCGTCTACAGATCTATATCTTATTGTACTTCAAAGTTCATAGACGCATCTTCTCCAGTTCTGATTTCTGCCCGATTATGCTATTCTTATCACTATTCACCATGTGATGAAATTCTTAAGCATGGAAGAATGAAGTAGATCAAATTCGAGATGAACTTTTATTTATTTTATATATGATGGAGTTTGAGTCCTTGGAGAATTCAATTTAGTTTGAATCTTTTTTTATTTTGAGAGTTTTAGTTATTTTAGTCTTTCAGTTATTTTAGAAGTTCTAATCCTATTATGTTTCCAGAGTCAAGTTGTAAGCCTATTTAAAGGCCACAAGCTTATTTGTTTTGATAGAAATCAATGAAGAATAGTTTTTAGTGTAAACTTAGATTCTTCACAAAATTAAATCTGTAACATTGGTGTGTAAGATTGGGCTTGATTGTTTGAACAAGACGCTCAAAAAATCTCCACGTGCAAGGCATGCGAGTATGTGATCGTAAGATTTTCGAGATGCAAGATCCGAAAAGTTATCAAACATCTAATCTACTTCTTTCCCAAATTCCCACCAACTCCTTTTCCGCCTCCGTTTTGCATCTGTCCAGGGCTAGGACGGTAGCTGAAAATATAACCAATAAACTTGCATGCTAAATCAAGTTGAATGTGCTTTCGATCAACATAATTTTTTTCTTTTAATTATTAGTGATGGCAAAACTGCCCAAATATGTGTTCATTGGGAAACAGCAAGACACTCACACGTGAGTATTGATACAGAGGTGGCCATGGAGAAAGGTCACATATAATCCCTTTAAGTGCAGCTCGCACTGTTCTTGAATAAGTGGCCAAATCAATTGCCATATGACCTAAATCAAATGGCTAGTACTATCCATGATTCTTTTTCCCCCATTACCAAATGGCCAAAATAATATGTGCGAAGTGGTCAATAGAATCTGCTGATTTACCCTCGGTTTCTTCTGTAATTTTTGACAACCACCCCTTCTAGGCAGCAAGAGAAGTGCACAAATGCATGTTTAATCAGATGGGCGCATGTTGCCGAAACGGATGTGCTCTTATGCATTCCCATAAACCATATTGTATGGATTTGTGGTAGCCACAAGTATCGCACACCGTCTAGATGAGTACCTGATGTATGCCATATTTGCACATATTTTACATTATTTCCATGTTCGTTTCATATCATTTCATCTGTCGTTTCTCCCTATTTTCCCCGTTTTTGTTCCCTTTCATGCTTTTTGGTATTTCTCATGTGTTGCAGGAGAAATCAAAGATTTCAGGATAAAAACGTGGAGAAAAGGAGATAAAATGGATCGAGGATTAATTGGGGAGATAAATGGAGGAGAATGAGCTCAAAAACGCTTGACGCGACCGCATGTGCCCATCCACGTGACCGCGTCGACCAGGACACCAAGGTCAGCCATCCAATTGAGGAAATGATGCGGCCGCATCGTCAGCACAAACAGCCGTGTTGTCAGATCACAAGGCAAGCTATATCAACACCGCGTGGTCACGTCCCTAAAAACCAAACGATCGCGTCGTGCGAGCTGAAGGAAGAGAAGAGTTGAGATGACACTGTCAAGTCAAGAAGACGACGTGGTCGTGTCAGCCCGGGTCGCGTCGAAACCAAATAGCCGCTCCACGCGGCCGTTTTAGATCAGATCTAGAGCAGCTAAACCCCAGATGACGCGGTCGCGTGGCCCAGCCACGCGACCGCGTCACCTATAGGGTTTTCTGTCCCTCGACGCTACTTTAGCGACGCGGTCACGTCATTATTGATGCGGCCACGTCCTTCAAAAGTGTTGAGCCCGAGTGGGCACCGTCAGGACGACTTTAGAGGGCTTTTTGAGGATTTTGAGTAGTATAAATACTAATTATTTCCCTCTGCGCAGGGGATGTTCTCTGAACCCATTTTGCATAGCTTTTTCAGAGGATTAAGGTGTAAACCTTCTTTTCTTTGATTCAGTTTTAATTGTTCTCTTTTATTTGTTTTGATTTCCAATCTATCTAGTGTTACTTTGTGATTGTGGATTGAATTGTTTGCGAATCTCTATTATCATCTATTGCAATGAATGCTTTTCCAATGAATTCCATCATTTATTGTTACATGGATCGTGAGTAGAGATCATCTAGGGCCAATGGGTGGAACCCCATTGGATTAATCTATGGATTGCTAATTTATTATGAAATTGTCAAGAAATTGAGTATGTGGGGTACGCTAGGATAATTATTATCAATGTATATCGGATTCTCTCTTCGTGTGTAATTAGATTAATTCATGATGGATGTCGAGATTAATTTAGGGTTTTCGATTGCAGTGATCGTCACCATCGGTTTGCGCGATGGACGTCGGTAACCGATTAGAGCCCTCCTAACGTATCTAAATCCTAATCCACGGAAGCGGCATGGATGAGGATTCGGAATATTCGTCGGTCATTATGCACCTAGTGTGTATCGATGCACGATTGACCTCGGTATCGATACGGATTAGGCAGGCCTATCGTGTGCCACAAAAGTGGGGGATATTGTTAATATAAGGGGATATTTTGTCATACACCGCGGAAGTATGGTGGTAAGAGAATACCCTTAGATTAGACGACCTCTTCCGCATCCCAAGAACTCAATAACCGATTAATTCTGATCAATCCTAGTATAATCCAATGGTGGATATATCTATGTCCTAGAGCTTTTATTATTGATATTCTTCCTAATTTTCATAACTCTCGACCCATTATTCAATTGCGTAGCAATTGATTCAGAAGAAAACTATTAGCAACAGCTGCCTCCCAGAAGAAGACCCCTATAATACAACTACACCGTACGCTTGCGGCCATAAATTTAAGGTTGTCATACGAACATGAACGGTACCCCCACTCGATGCAACAAATGTTTGTCGCATGTCAGTAACAAGTGATTGATTATAAGCCATATGCACATGCGATCTTTAGTTGGGCCCAGACCTTCCAACTTGTCTGAAAACACCCTAATTGTGATGGATGCCGATGTTTGCCATTTAACAAATTTGTGATAGGCCTCAACAGCACAATGTCAACCATAATGGGTTCCCCATGTAATTTTGTGTGGCATTAATAAACTTCTAAGAAGCGCATGATAGAAGGGGGTAACTGTTAACTGATCTGTTGCAGGTTCTAACATGTCATATCTTGAGTGTCATCCACTAATGTTGCAACCATGTCATCAAGTACCAAGTCCTTGACACATTTGTATAGGTATGATGTCAATGTTTTTTTCATAAGCCAATCATCACACCAGATTAGTGTGCCTTTACCATTATTTACAGTGTGTCAGGGTCAGCCATAATCTTCTGGTACTAGGCACTGCATGGCTTTCCAACTCTAAGAGCTTATGGGTTATGACTTCCTTGACTTAGGATGTACGCATCAATGTGATCCATTGGATGGGATACCCTCGTGATTGCCAAAAAAAAGTTGACGTGCTTGCCAAATAATGATACCACAAAAGAGTAACAACAGTCACAAGCCTAAAGCTCCAACCTGCTTATGGGGGTAATTGTTCTCCAGGCAATGGTTGTCAGTCCTGAATGCTTATCCCAGAAAACTGCCAGAATTTTTTTTTCCATAGCAGCCAGGAGTCCTTGAGGAACTGAAACTACATGCACATAAGCGAGTCGGGATTGTTGTGAGCACTGCTGATATCAGTGTGCACCTCCTAGCAAATGATAATTTCACCATCAACCATGATGTTAGACAATCGTTCACCTTTCTGTTCTCATAGGATGCATTTATTGATCTTCGGTAGGTGATTGGTGCATCTAGGAAATCAAAAGAGTTATTAGATGAATCTGCTTGACCATTTGCCGAATTGCATGTAAGAATGCTAATGAGACGATTTCTACAATACAAAGTAGCTGTGACACCATTTTACTTTTGGTCCTCAAGCATTCTGATTTACTGTAAGTAACCAAGTATATTCTGAGGCGACACTTATGCAGCATTGTCTAGTAATGATGGTGTCATCAGCAAATGGTAAATGAGTGAGAGTCAAGTTAACCGCAGGTGTTTGAATGCTTGAATTTTCCAAATAACAGCAGCATGGTTAATGGATGACGATAGATCTTGTGTCATGATAAATGAATGTGATGGTGATAAGGGATCACCTTCCCTATTTCCATTAATTGGTTTAATCTGCGATGAATAGCAACCTTGCCATATGAAGTATATGGTAAACCCCGTAATGTCTGCCATATTCATGTCAATCTGACGTGAATCTGGCCTCATCTTTTCCACAACTAGCTGTATGAAGTCCTATCGCACACAGTCATATACCTTTTCCATATCCAATTTTGCCTAAAAGAATTGTTTATCATGTGCTGGTTGAGTACGTATGTATTTCCATATATCTTGCATAACTAAAATAAAATTAGTGATGTCTCGACTGCCAACAGAAAGGACTATTCTTAGATGTAACAGGGGTAACGTCGATAACTTAAATATAGCTTTCAGCCAGTTGAATCCAGGTAATTCAAGATGTATTCATGTCAAATACAGTTTTCCTAAAACTCGTACCTAATTCAAATATATGGTCCTCGGATTTGGAAGCGGCCCCAAGCTATATTGACATAGTATTGAATTGACACATAACAAGTAAATAAAAGGCACAGTCAGCTATTGTTGAGCAATGTGCTTCCTTAATGTTCGTACTAAATTTTCTTGCATCATGAATATAGAGATTCTTACATAACATAGTTGTAAGAGTTTGGCTCCAGAACTCTAGTTTGGTACATGTGTCTTAGTGAGTGGTATACTTCTACATTACTAGGGAATGTTGTAACCCTCGTTGGGACAATATAAATAGTCTCTTTGTTTAGGGGTTTTCATCTTGAAAGAGATCTTGTAAGAAGAGGAAAATAACCTTAAAAAGGAGCTAGGAAAGAGTGAGAGCTTTGAAGAATGAGACGCAAGGGGTTAAGCATTTGGGCTTATATCCTTGATGGTGCCTTAGTGACTTCTAATACAGCTTGGTAATTGCTCTTCCACTCTTGTGTGTGCTTTGGTTAGTTCTTTCTATTTTGTCTTGCATATTGGTGAGCTTGGTTGATCGGTGAAGATCCACAAAGGTACATTGTGGTGGAGATTTAGCATATCTTGTGGTTTGCCGAGCTTAAGATTGCCCGAGCCAATTCATCCCTCATCGATTCGGGCCGACCTAGAGAGGGAGCTAAGGTCCTCACAATTGGTATCAGAGTTTGGGTTCAATTGTTATCCTTATCTCTACTCATTTGGAGCACATTTGAGGTGAAGAAATTTCGGCAATTTCTAGATTTTGAGTTGCGGAAAATTTGACGCACACAATATGTTTGACAAATGGCATCTGAGGGAATTTCCACTTCCAGAGGGGTCAAGTTTGAGGTGGCGAAGTTTGATGGTCGCATCAACTACGGGTTATGGCAAATAAGGGTAAGAAATATTCTTATACAACAAGGACTCAATGTTGCTTTGTTGGGAAAGACAAAGAAGCCGGAAAAGATCGAATATGATGAATGGGCCTATCTAGATGAAAGGATGGTGAGCACAATATGATTGTATCTCTCGAATGATGTGTTGTACAATGTCAGTGAAGAGAAAATGACAAAAGATCTATGGGAGAAGCTTGAGAAGTTTTACATGGGGAAGTCTTTATCAAACAAACTACACTTGAAGAAGAAACTCTATGGGTTGAAGTTGGTAGAAGACAATGATGTGTTTGAACACATGAACATCTTCAATAGGATGATTTGTGGCCTCTAAAGGTTGGATGTGAAGTTTAATGATGAAGATAATTCACTTTTGTTATTGAGTTCTTTTCCGGACTCTTATGATCATTTTGTTACTACTGTAGTGTATGGAAAAGTGACTCTCAAGTATGAAGCGGTGACCCAAGATATAATCTCGAATGCCGTAAGAAAAGATCCTCCAATGGTGATTCCAATATGGAAGGTCTCCTAGTCAAAGGGGAAACGAGTGATATAGAAAAAAGCAAAAAAAGAGTCAAAGTCAAGACGTGCAACTCCAGGTCCAAGTCAATAAGCAAGAAAGATGTTGCATGCTTCTATTACAAGGGTAAAGGACACTTCAAGAGAGATTGCAAAGCGTGTCTAGCACAAAAAGAGTGGAAGAAGTCAAAGAATGAGGATTCAGCTAGTGTGGCTTTCGTAAGTGAAGTGGATCTCCTCTCCATCTCTCAAGGTAACTCATCGTCCAACGTGTGGATTTTAGATTCTGGTTGCTTTTGTCATATGTGTCCAAATCGTGAATAGTTTGACACTTATGAGGCCTACGATGGCGATTCGGTGTTGATGGGAAATGATGCACCGTGTAAGACAATTAGAATGTGGACCATAAAAATCAAGATGCATGATGGTGTGGTCCATACATTGGGAGGAGTTAGACATGTACTTGCACTCAAGAAGAACTTGATTTTTTTGGGCATGCTTGAGGCTAAGGGATGCACTTTCAATGGAAATGATAACATTCTCAAGGTGTCTAAATGTGTCTTAGTACTAATGAAGGACACAAAAGTGGCCAACAATCTTTACAAGCTCGTGGAAGACACCATTTTGGGTGGAGCATCAATCTCTACGATGAAAAAAGAGAATGATTGTGATGAATATAGGTTGTGGCATATGCGGTTGGGACACATAAGTGAGAACGGCATGTGCGAACTTCACAAGCGAAATTTGTTGAAGAAAATGAAGACATGCAAGCTCCATCTGTGCAAGTTTTGTTTGATGGGTAAACAAAGGAAGGTGTTCTTCAACACCACAAAGAAAGAATGTCAAAGCAAGGCATTCTTGACTACATACACTCCGATGTGTGGATGCTGAGCCCAGTTATGTCAAAAAGTGGAGCTTCCTACTTTGTGATATTCATTGATGATTTCTCAAGAAAAGTTTGGGTTTATTTCATGAAGCACAAGTCTGAGGTCTTCTCCAAGTGCAAGGAGTGGAAGGCGAAGGTTGAAAACCAAATGGGAAGAAAGATAATGTGCTTGAGAACCGACAATATGGGAGAATACCAAGAAAGAAAGTTTCTACAATTTTGCAAGGATGAATGGATCAAAAGGCATTTCACCGTAGCAACGAATCCTCAACAAAATGACATGGCCGGGAGAATGAATAGACCGCTTATGGAGAGGGCTAGATGCATGAGGCTTCATGTGGGTTGCAAAGTCTTTTTGGGTGGAGGCCGTTAACCATGCTTGCTATATAGTGAATAGATCGCCTTCAAAAGCTCTTAACCTCAAGGTGGCCGAAGAGGTGTGGAGTGACAAGGAGGTAGATTACACTCTTCTAAAGGTGTTCAGGTGCCCAGCTTACAAACATGTTCCACATGATGAAAGGTCAAAGCTTGATGCTAAGTCACATAAATACATTTTCCTTGGTTTTGAAAAGGGAGTGAATGAGTACAAGCTTTGAAATCCGGTCAATATGAAGAAATTGTGTAGTATGGATGTTGTGTTTGATGAATCTACTATGCTATCAAGGGATCTTGAAGATCTACAAGATGGTGATGTCAAAGGCAAGAAAGTGGTACAAGAAGTCTCATTTGAATTGGATGATTTGGGACGAACTCAAACTTCACAATGGAAATAGGGAAGTTCAAGTCATGGTTCGGAGCAAAAAATCACTCAAGAAGAGCTATATGGCATTGCGCAAGGAAAGACAAAAAGATCCACAAATCCACCTAATAGGCTCGGATGGGAGCAAGCGGAAGAGACACGTTATGCTCTTGTCATTAGTGGTGTTGAGCCCGGTTCATTTCAAGAGGTTATGGATTCACGTAAACGAGAAGATGGCTAGTGGCAATATGGAGAGGATGAAATCTCTCCACAAAAATTCCGTGTTGGAGTTGGTGCCTAAGACCGAAAAACGATGGCTTGCAAGTGATCTATAAGTGAAGGAACCTTTGCATGAAAAGAACAAACCAACTTTCAAAGCAAGGTTGATGGCGAAGGGGTACTCGCAAAAGGTTGATGTAGACTATGATGAGATATTCTCCCCGGTGGTGAAGTACGCTTCTATTAAGATTCTCTTAGCTATGGTGACAGAGTTCAACATGGAGCTTGAACAACATGATGTGAAGACGGATTTCCTTCATGGTGAGTTGGAGGAAACAATTTACATGTCACAATAGGAAGGATTCAAAGAAGTGGGCAAAGAAGATTTTGTTTGTCGGTTGAATAAGTCTATCTATGGGCTCGAGCAATCACCAAAACAATGGTACAAACGCTTCGACTCCTTCATGTTGCATATTGGATACTTAAGGAGTGAGTATAATTGTTGCATTTACTACAAGGTCCTTGATGATGGTTCTCCTATCATGTTACTTCTCTATGTGGATGACATGCTAATTGCATGTAAACGCATGTCAATGGTGGTTAAGCTCAAGTCTAAGTTGAGTAAATAGTTTGACATGAAGGACCTTGGGGCGGCTACAAAGATTTTGGTCATGTAGATAAGGAGAGATAGAGATGCCAGAAAGTTGTGGTTATCACAAAAGAGATATGTCTCTAAAGTGGTGGAGAGTTATGGCATAAAGGATGCAAAACCGGTCTCTACACCACTTGCTTCTTATTTTGCTTTGAGCAAAGAGCAATGTCCAAAGACGGTGGAGTAAATTGAGAAGATGAAAGCGGTACCGTATGCAAATGTAGTAGGATGCTTGACGTATGTCATAATATGCACAATGCCAAACATAGCTCAAGCGATTGGTATAGTTTGCAAATACATGTCAAATTCAGGTAAAAACATTGGAATGTGGTGAAGTGGATTTTGAGGTATTTGGAAGGCACCAAAGAGTTGTGCATCATATTTGAAAAGAAACACGAATCAAATGTTGTAGTGAGATATATTGATGCGGATTATGCGGGGGATCTTAACAAGAGGATGTCTATTATCAGGTATGTCTTCACACTTGCCAGTGGTCCTACTTCTTGAAGGTCGGTGCTACAACCCACGACATCATAATGTACAACGAAGGCCGAGTAGATAGCAATCACGGAGGCATCCAAGGAAGCTATTTGGTTGAGATGTTTGGTAAATGAACTTGGGTTGGACCTGAAAACAATCAAGTATTCTCGGATAGTCAAAGTGCAATTTGCTTGATCAAGAATCATGTATATTACGCAAGGACAACACATATTGTGGTGATGTATCATAGAGTTCGTGATGGGTCGATGATGGTGAAATGTCTATCAAGAAGGTGCACGCCGACAAAAATACGGCAGATGTCTTTACCAAGTCAATGCCAGGAGAGAAGTTTAGGCATTTCCTAGACTTGTTAAACATCTCTTTGTGCTAGAGATAAAGAGGAGCGCCTCTCCTCAGGTGGCTGGAGGTGTGATGTTGGTGGGTGGGTATTCTCACCATGGTTAATGTGTATGTGACATCGTATTGATCTTCATAAGGCGTGAAAGAGTTTTCTCGCAAAGGTGGAGATTGTTAGAGTTTGGCTCCAAAAGTTTGTTATATATGTCTTAGTGAGAGGTATACTTGTACATTACTAGGGACTGTTGTAACCCTAATTGGGACCAGATAAACAGTCTCTTTGTTTAGGGGTTTTCATCTTGAGAGATAGTTGTAAGAAGAGGAGAACAATCTAAACAAAAGGGGCTAAGGAAGAGTGGGAGCTTTGAAGAAGGAGAAGCAAGGGGTTGAGGTGCTTTGGTTTGTTCTTTCTCTTTTGTATTGCATATTGTTGAGCTTGGTTGATCGGTGGATATCCACGAAGGGACATTGTGGTGGAGATCTAGCCTATCTTGTGGTTTGTCGAGCTTAAGATTGCCTGAGCCAATTCATCCCTCGTCGATTCGGGGCCGACCTCGAGAGGAAGCCGACGTCCTCACAATAGTTGTTTCTTCCTAAATCATTTCGGGGGATGAATCTCTCTTAGTGAGCAGACAAGAAATGAATTGATTATCTAACTAAACTATATTAAAGTCCATCTGAAGTTTGGATTATCCAATTGTGTAATTTACCCTCTGATAGAATTCAATAAGAAAAGAGTATCACAAACCGATATGCAGTGAAAGCTAATCTTAATTCTGACTGAACCTGCAATCAAATGGAAAAATTCGTGAGGCATAAAAATACTAGATGGACAGAAGGTAAAGGCGGTGGCAGCATCCAATAAACGGAGGACATGTATAACTTGATACCACTTCTTATCATCTCATATCTCTTATTATAACATAGCAATTTTATCATTCATGGCATTAATAACAAGAAGAGCTACTTCATGGTATATGGATTTGAAAAGTTAGAAAGGAACATATACAGATAAGATATAAGATAGTACCTGTAAAATCCATTGTCGACCTCGGCAATATGACACCAATGTTCGGTCGCACACAATATCTCTTTGGAGAAGTGGTTTTGACCTAAACAACACAAATGGCTAATTCAGTTGCTGTTATACTTGAAAGCCCGAACACATGTCTTGACATTAGAAATAATACAAAGAAAAGCTCACAACACTATGTTTCATCTTAGTACAAAGTTTGATGCTAACCGAAACCACTATGAAACATTTCTAACCTAAATACAGTTAACAATCATAAACTTCATGCAAGGAACTTTCTCCCACGTATTGAGAGAGGGTGGGAGGAACGGACTGAATTTTGTGAAAAATTCCATCACCAGGTGAGCCCTCACCTGAACATCAAAAAGAAAAAGAAAAAAAGAACCTACATATACACACCCTTCTCTTTTGGATGTGAATAAACGAATGACGTTCTCATAAATAATGCAAATTAAATGATAACATAGGGGATAATATTTCACAAATAAGGGATAGCATGTGAGAGGACAGACCGGAGAAAAATATTAATGAAATAAACAGTTCAAGAGATTAGATGTTGCAGAGGAGATGCTTAATAGAACAAATCCATAAGAATATTGACATTCAAGGTGAAAACTTCAAGTTGAATCATAACTAAATAATTTGGAACCACGATCCTATCTTTATAATAAAATCTAACATGTACGGACGGATGGACAAAAGCAACATGGTAAGCTTATTTACCTTGAATGCCACATATTCATTGGTCCTGTTAACAAGATGCACCGAACAGGAGCTTTGCTTCTTTAACTCAACTGGAAACATATAAAGATTAAATTTACATTAAACATCTATAGATATAGCTTCTTTTGGGGTTTCAGCATATTAAAACAATCACAGATGAACAGAATAAGAACTCCCACATTTGAGGAAGCCAAACGGCAGATTAGAATGTAAACCAGTTCGGTAAAATGATGACTCAGGAAAGGTATCTCAAAATATTTCTTCCCGAGCTAATTGAAATGTTGACTAAACATAGCATGCTAAAATTTTGTTTTCCCCATAGAATGAAATGTTTACAGTATAACTATAGAAAAGAAAAAAAGGAAGAACCTGTGTGCATGCGTCCGTGCACATTCAGGGGGTGGTCTTTGTTGCTTCGTTTTTTTATTATTTTTATTTTTATTTTATTTTCTGTTGGGGGGTTGCTATGTTAGTCAGCCATGTTTACCAATGATAATTAGTAGACATTTTTACTGCGAAAAATTAAAGGTAGTGTAAGAAAACTATAAGATAAGATAGAACATATAAGACGGAAGCCAAGAATAAGATATGCCATAGGAAGTTCTTCCATAGCAATTAATATGCAATGAACTTTCCATCACCATTGGGATCCACAAACATGAGGATCGGTCCTAATCGACCCTCACCACACATGATGGACCTAGCTAGGGAGACAAAAAATAACCCATTGCGAGTAAGCTTAGAAAGGTACATATTTCAGAAGCAAAGGCTGTTGCCAAGGGCCCAGAATACAAGTAGAAACATGCGGCAAAATATACCCCCAACAAAACATGATGCAAGCTATGAATAGAGCAGAAACACAACCATCTAATAAACGTATGCCTGGTGCAAGTTATAAATCAAGCTCTCATAGTTACATTGCTGTGTCTGCTCGAGTATAACATTATTATGTTATCTTCTTAAGGTGTTGAAAAAAGCATTCAAACATAGATGAACAAGTCAGTATTAATTTTATATTCAATTGCAAGAGACGAATCCACTCGATAAGTGAAAATTATACACCCAGTAAAGCATAATTTTAATATACAAATATTAAATAAACAGAAAATATATTTCTAAGAGGTAAAATACATAGAATGAACAAGAATAGGTAATAACAACAATAATAATACTCCAATTAAGATGAATAGAGAGGTTACACATATCAACATGAACATTGAATTCCAAAATTCCGACTCGATTCATACATTCTACTACGATTTACATTAGAATTTCTAAAGTTTCTCAATCTCTCTGAAGGAAATAACCACCCAGATTTCCCCGTTCATATCCACATTCTTTTCAAATAACGAATTGCATCATAAATGACCAACCCAAAAAAATTATTGTCATCATCATTCACACTCCCAATTACGTGCTAGAAACAACACGCTGAAAACAGAACATGCCCAAATTTTAAATTGCAAAAGATATACTCACAAGTGAACTTAAGTTCTCGAGGCTCTATTTCGAGAAGCTCCATCCTCTCCTTCAGTTCCAGCCTCCAACTCTTCAGTAAATCTGAAAAAAAAAAAAGAGGGGGAAATTTTAAAATAAATCCGACGTCAGCCAAAATTTGAATTCAAAATAAAATCCGCAATCAGATCCAAAACCGCACATATCGCAACTGAAATTACAATCCAAGAACACGCTATCACAAAATTCAGCAACTCTGAACCAGTATCTTTTGAAGATCACACAAAATTTATTAAACAAACGAAAAAATAAACGTTTATTAAAGAAAATAGAGAGACAAACAGTGAATGCCGACAAACCCTAGACTTTGGAAACCGAGATTTGGACGGCAGCTTCGGTCGATCGATCGCCTAACAATTATCGATGAAAAACTGAAGAGGGAGAGAGAGGGAGAGAGAGACTGTATCAATAAATAAGGAGGGAAGAGTTCGGGGAAATAGAAAAATTAGACGGCCTTGTGGGATAGACTTCTATATTGAGATCAGCTGCATTAAGAGTTGCACCAAACGGCGTACAAACAACTAGAAAAAGGACACGTTGACACCAAATGACGGGCCCACTTTGCACTGTGGTACGTTTACGGTGCTTGATGTTACACGGCGGCGTGGCGTTTATGCTCGGAGTTGAAATTTGACTTGTTTGATATTCTCACCAATTATGTTTGGCCATTGCTAAATGCACCTCAAAAAAAGAGATGAGGTGCATATAGGTTTCCGTGCAAAATTTAGCTGATTTCGGGATAGAGAGAAAAAGATTAGACATTGAGACGTGACGTTTTCACTATTTTTGGAAAAAAATTAGTATCATGCACCTCATTACTGAGGTGCATGGAGCATTCGCCTTATGTTTACTATGCACTCTACAATTTGGTGTGTTCTGATTTTAAGATAAATTTTTGATTTGACCAACAAAACTCTGCACAGAAAATCATTTTTATGTCCGCATAAAAATAAAAAAAAATTAAAACCCATAAGATTTGAACAAAATGGAACGTGCAAATATTTTATTTTGCATTTTCAACATTTTAGTTGGTTTTTACATTCCTGGCCAATCATAAAATAGTCTTTGAACAACCAAATCTAAGCACATCCACACATTTTATCGAGGGTATGCATATCATGATTTTGCCCCCTCATCGGATCCTGCTTTTGTCTTATTATGGCAGTTGCCGGTTAAGATAGACCCCGCATGCGGGAGCAACGTAACTCAAAGCGGCAGCGTAACTTCTGGGATTTCGGTGCGGCGTTTGCACTGGTAACATATGCGTACGTTCATCCTCCTTGTCAGTGACTCCGATTATTATATCGGCTTAAATTACAAAAATAACCTTAACATTCTATTCTTCTCTATCGTCAGAGAAGGGCAGAAGGGTATTTTGACTACGGCTGGAAGTGCTTCGGTTGTGACGTCGTTATTCCGACCTCAAAGTTATCGTGTGGGGGTTAGAATTAGACCACCAAATTTGGTTTGGTTCTTTTTATTTGTTATGTTTTGAAAAAAAAATTACCTTTTTGGTGACATTTGTTTAGAAAGTTTAGCCCTTTCTAAAAAGGGGTAGTTGATCGGTTGGGGAATTTAATCACAGTTTTGGGATCTTGATAATTCTGAAAGTTGTTATAAAGTAATTGCGTGGGACCCAGGAAGTCAGGGGTACATGCATTTTGAAAGAGGTATGCATTTTGGAAGATGTATGCAGTATGTATTCCATTTTTAAAGTTGGAATAAAGTAATTAGGGGGTATGTTTTTTTACTTGTCAAATATTGACAAAATTAGAAGAGAGATGATACAAATAATGTGACATATTTTTTATTTTTGTCAAGAAAAGGTACATAGTAACGGTCTGATTTCGATGTGTACGTTTTTCCGTAATAAGACGATTTCAAGCGATTTCAAAAAATGAGTAAATGATTTTTTTTCTATTTTTTTCGTAACAGAAATCTAAAACGGATACTATTTTCATCATCCTTGCGACGATACGAACACGTGGTATTTTTTCCGTAATTTTTCGGAAACGTTTAATTCTAGTGGCAAAATGGTAATTTTATACCCAAAATTACTAATTACCCATTACTTTAACCCTAACGCCTACTTAATTAACCTAACCCCACCCATTTAATTAACCGCAAGCTAAGATCGAGAATTTTCGGATCCAACCACCCATTTACTCTCCTATTATTCCTCTTTTAGTTACAACCCTACATATCTAATTTAACCATTTTCTAAACCTTATAATATCCATTTCCTCTACCACGTTGCTACACACAGACCACTCACTATTCCCAGCCCCATCGTTCCCTCCTAACCATCACAGAGCCATCGCCGCTCCACCCCACACCCCGATGCAAACACAGCTCGAGCACCGCCCACGAGCACCGCTCCGCCTCCCTCTTCGATCTTCCACCTCGTCCACCGTGATCCCTAAACTCCAGCAGCTCCCTCTGAAATTCACGAGTTTGACCGAGCCCTGAACACCGTATGGCCAATCCTAACCACCGTCGGCAAGTCCGTGCCACCCACGAGCCCCCGTCGGTCACTCCACCACTCGCCGCCGCCTGGAGGTCCTCCACCGTTTCGTCGCAGCAGCCACGCTCACCGAACCCCGACCACTCGCCACTAGCGAGCCCCAGGCCCTCTGCCTTGCTGCCACCACCCTCCTCTGCTCCGCCGCCCTCTCCGGGCTCCAACGCTGACGGCAGTATCTATGCATGCAGCCGTGCCTCGGGCTCCCCGCAATTGATGACATCTCCGTTCGAACCCCGGTGCCACCACAGCAGCTCGCCACAGCGAAGCCCCCTCAACTCATCCCCACGGGCCACCCTGCATCCGCCAACGCTGCCTGCCACCGCTCCGCCTTACACCGGCATCCGTTGGACGCCGCTTCCCACTATAGACGGCCACAGTTGTCGTGAGTCCCGAGCCCCGAGCCCCGTCAGCTCTCCATGTCACCACGAAGCCCAGCAGCGAGCTGAGCTCGCTGCCTGCCGCCTGCCGCCACCGTGAGTCGCCAAACAACCTGCCGCACCCAGCAGCACCCCCCGACGCCGAGCTGCCGCCTTCGCAGCTCCATGCTCCGACAGCTCTGCCATCTGCTCTCCAACGGAGCCAAGCCCCCACCATTTGCAAGCTGCTTCCACCAGCGTCCATCGTCGCCGGCCTCCGCCCCGAGACGTCGCCGATCACTGCTGCCTTGCCGCCCCCACCAAAGCACCATGGCCGCAACCCGTTGCCCCTACCCATGCTGTCGCATCGAGAGTAAAAGAGAGGGTGAGAGATGAGAGAGAGTGTGTGTAACGGCCCGTTTTCGGGGGCCCGTTACTTTTTGATATTTGTGCAGGTCCTGCAGTTAACCAGTGAAAACAAAATAGTCACGATACAGAGATGTACAAAAATACCCAAATAGTGTTCAATTATTACATCCATATTGTACAAAAATGGTCCAACAATCGTACATGAAGGAAAGTAAATTCAACTGGAAACAACTCTGAAAGCTGCAGACTTATGGTCAAATTCTGGCGATATTAACTCTAGAGCAGCTGCCTCCATATGTACGACGTCTGCGATGCCACAGAGATGGAACCGTAAGTAAGTCACAACAATTCTAGCAATAGAAATAAATGAGTGCAAAAGTATGGAACAGATTATAGTAAACAAAAGATGGTCATGCAGGTGCAAAAAGTAAAGTATGGGCAGACAGATATGTAAGAGAATAAGTAAAGTGCTGGTAACTGCTCATGTGTGGTAAGTAGAGTGCATGTAATGCATAAAAGTAAAGGTGATTGTGTAAGTGTAAGAGTAACAACTGAGAGCAATAACTATGGCGTGGCATATGGTAGCAACAATATTTTGACCCACAGGTAATGCGATGACAATAGTAAGACAACCCGGTAGTAACACTTAAGAAAAGATGAGCGTCACTTGACTATCTAATAGTGTAGACAGGCCTAATAATAAGAAGTCTAGTTTAACTCCCAAATCAGCCAGGCAGTCAGGGCTTGAAGGCACAGGTCACTTCAAAGACCGCAGGAACACGTCCCTTGGTTGACCAACCCCCTTCCCATTCCTTTCTAGACACTGATTCAGTAGTAATTTAAGACCGCTCATTATTATACCGTTCTATCACGTTCGAGTAGTCTCGACTTAGTCAATAGAGTAGTCGTGACAAAAGCAATGGTATCAATGAATTATCAATTAGTGCAACATCAATCAAACTAGTGCATCAGCCTTGGCTCGAGTGTACGATATGCAACCAGAAGTGCACCTATCCCACGGAGCAACTTGTGGAATATCTACCTACCATTCCTGCAGGGTGATGGTACAGCTTAACTAATAAGGGTGGACCCGGTCACTCCCGCACACTTCGTAGCTCAAGACTACCCCGTATCCCGTGTATTATCATAGTCCAATGTTCATATCAGTGTTCGTATCAATATGGCCTCATGGGCCCTGGTATCAATTACGCTAGTGCAACAGTCTTAGCTCGAGTGTATGATATGCAACCAGAAGTGCACCCATCACACGGAGCAACTCGTGGAATATCTACCTACCATCCCTTGCAGGGTGATGGTACAGCTTAACTAATAAGGATGGACCCGATCACTCACGCACACTTCATAGCTTAAGACTACCCCCATAAACCGTGTATTACGTTCATACAAGTATTTGTATCAATATGGCCTCATGGGCCCTGGTATCCATCAAGCTAGTGCAAAAGTCTTAAATGTCACAAGGGCCCAATAGTGTGCTCCGTAAATGTGTTCCGTAAATGCCCGAGGGCCCAATAGTGTGTTCCGTAAAGTGCTCCGTAAATGCCCGAGGGCCCAATAGTGTGTTCCGTAATGTGCTCCGTAAATGCCCGAGGGCCCAATAGTGTGTTCCGTAAAGTGCTCCGTAAATGCCCGAGGGCCCAATAGTGTGTTCCGTAATGTGCTGCGTAAATGCCCGAAGGCCCAGCAGTGTGTTCCGTAATGTGCTCCGTAAATGCCCGAAGGCCCAGTAGTGTTTTCCGTAATGTGCTCCGTAAATGCCCGAAGGCCCAATAGTGTTTTCCGTAATGTGCTCCGTAAATGCCCGAGGGCCCAATAGTGTTTTCCGTAATGTGCTCCGTAGTTGATTCGTTTCCTATTTAGTTAGGTCTCTAGTTATCTGTTCAGGTCAATAACTGTTGTGAGATTAGATTTCATATCCTAAGTTCATACGAGTACACTATCTAGATTTCTCAAGTTAGAATTAGAGTGACTTACAGATTTTGGGACCGTCGTAGTAAGCCGAGGCTGGAACTAGGGCTTCTAATGGTGCTCGTGCACGAGAAACAGTACCTGCAAACATCAGAAATAATTGGTTAATGGTCACACTATTTTCTATATATTTTTCTTAACGTGTTCGTATTTTTATAATAGCTTAAAACGGGTTAAAACACTTGCTAATAATTTTTAGATAGGCTAGATATAAGGAAAATAATTTTATCAAAGAAGAAAATATTTTTCTGAAGCTCGTAGGTATTTTTAATAATTTTTGAAAGCTTTAAAACGATTTTTAGAAATTAAAATGAATTACAACTAATTTTCTAAATTATAAAATAACTATCTTAATGTTCAATAATTTATTTAAAAATATATACTCGTCAGAAATTTCCATGTGATATGTCAAAATGTTCGTCTTAACTAGTATATTTATAGACAATTGTATTACACCTAAGTTTACGTAAAATCCGGAAGAAATAATTCATTGGGATGAATCAGATAGCTTTAAAAATTTATTACGGGAGATATACTTGCCTGATTCCAACGAAACCAGTGCCTACTGTTCGTGACGAAGGCACGGATCTTCTGGTGGTTTCCGTTCATTATTCTGATATTTATAGCAAAAGTTACTATTTATGCATATGCATATAAGCTTATATCATATAATATTAGTTTATTCAAACCTCTCCATTTTGTGCGTGAGCTGCTGTGTTGTTTTTGTTTTCTTTTCTTTTTTCCGCCACCTTACGCGCGCTTGTGTTGGAGGTGGCGACCAACAGAGGGGGCTCCTGGACGGGGCAGTGCCGGTGGCGGTCAACGTTACTGTAACGACTGCTTTTTCATGTATCTGAATTTAATATAATATAATATATGTTTTGGTGGATTTCCTCCCTTGTGTGGTTTTCGTCTCCGTAGTTTTCATTTTCGATCGATTCGTCGTATTTTCTCGTTTCTTCCTTAGGATTGTCGATTTCGAAGTATGTCACTCGTGACGGACTTCATAACGGTCGTATCTAACTATTAGATTAAGCCTAGGAGTCTTAGGAACCGATCCCGGGGCCCCGCGCTCCGTATCGGAACTTTCTGTGCTTATTAGCCGGTGTAAGAAGGGCCACCGACCGACTAGATGACGATCTAGTTGGTCGGCAATCCTTCTTGGACCGACTAGTTAGCTTTCTAAATTTCTCAGGAGTTACTGTTTATCGTTAGTCGGTCTAAGAACGTTGGTTGACCGACTAGGTTGCAAACTAGTCGGTCAGCAATGCTTCTTGAACCGACTAACTCATCATCTTATTTTTGTATCAGTTACTGTTTACTCTTAGTCGGTCTAAGAACGTTCATCGACCGACTAGATGCTAAACTAGTCGGTCAGTACTTGTTCATGGACCGACTAACTCTAGAATCCTATTTTCGTTCAGGAGTTACTGTTTGCACTTAGTCGGTCTGCGTTGGTCGACCGACCGACTAGTTGCCAAACTAGTCGGTCAGTGGTTGTTCTTTGACCGACTAGTCTGTGTTAAAACCCTAATTTCTGGGCAGCCGCCAGCCCAACCTATAAATACCCCTCCCAAACGACTTCTTCTTCTCCAACACGACCCAAAACCCTAAAAACTTCCCTCTTCAGCCCCCATCTTCCTCCAAGCTCCATTTCTCCATTCCAAGCCCTAAATCCATCATCCAATCCATCCATCTACTCTATCTACCCCTCATCTTCCCCAAATCTCCATCAAAACCCATCAAAATCCCCAAATCCCCCAAAACCCTAGTTTCCCCAAACTTCTCCAATCTTTTCCAGATCTGATCATAGGGTTCCCCGGAGTGTTTCTTCCGTCTCCTCTTGGTAAGAAATCGATCTACCGTTGTTTTCTTAACCTATTTATAATTTTATGAAAACCCTAATTAATTTCATGTGTTTGATGTTTGTCTCCCCCAAAACAGCGATTTCCCCCGTAGATAGCATCCGTGTGACGAAGTGATCGTCAATCCCCGGTGCTAGGCAAGTGAAACTTGCCACTTAGGGTTTAGGCCATGTTTTAGGCCATTTGCTTGTTGTAGGCGTAAAAGAGGCTAGGCGACGAAATGATACTCGCCTAGGCGCAAATTGGGGAATTAGCTTGACAACGAAGCTAATCCCGACATTTAGCATGTTGCACAATTAACATGTCATGTTTACTTTCAATTAACGGTACGCGAATATGTTCATGTCATTGCATTTCGCCTGTCACGTTTAATTTAATTAACTGTACGCAAATAAATTGTCATGGCCTCGCATTCTTTAGGTATTGCTGTGATTGCGTAGCTTCGCTACAATGTTGTGTTCCTGTCTCGTGTTCCAGAAGCGGGCCATGTGTTGGTTGATAGCCAATGCCCGAATTGCGTGTTCCGGCTAGGTGTTTCCTACGCCATACTTGTGTTTCCTGGCTCGTGACCAGAAGCGAGCATAATGAGTTGGAAACCCCAACGCTCGATGTAATGAATTGTGAACTAAGAATGCGAGCTCAATGTGCGGGGCAACCCTAGGCTCACTAGATGAGCTCAATGTGCAGGGACCCCAGGCTCCATATCGTGTGGGTATTGGGTAGTGTTTAGTGCCAATCGGTCTGAAATGCTATGCCATTCAGCGAAGGGCGTAAACACCTACAAAATGTGAATTGATTGAATTGATAGTAGCTTGGCCACTCTTGTCTTGTCCCGATGATTGTTCTCTTGTACAAATTGTCTTGCCACGTTTAAATTGTGCACTCATGTTATAACTGCCATGTCATGCATACCAAACTGCTAGGTTGCTAGATGCCTCACCTTCAGTTTCCTTGCCCAAGTCTTTTTAGACTTGCTGACATGTGCCCCTTTACTCTTTTGGGTGACACATGTTAGATCCTGAGCCTGAGTACCTCGTTGAGGACGAGGTGTTTGCTGACGCCGAGCCCGAGCCCGTGTTTGACGGGGAGTACGTGGACACTGGGGGACCAGTCCTAGTGTCTTCGTTGTGTTTTACTTTTGTTAGACAGTTGTTTTGTCATCGGTGCGTAGCACCTATACTTTGTTGTTGTCGTTGCTTTTGTTGGCCTTGTTCTGGGCCTTTAGACTCTTTTCTTTTAGCCTGGTGGCTTTTCTGGATGTTGGACTTTTGTTGATGTTGGACAATTTGTGAGATGCGGAATTTTATTTCAGTCTCTCCTTGTGTTATTATTGTTATTCTGTTGTGGTTACAGGGACCTGTTTATGTATTGTGGACGCTTATCGGGTTTGGGGCTTCACAGCTCCACTCTCGTGCGGACCTTTTCACGTCTCGCCTCCATTTTAGGGAAGCGGGTCGTGACAGGTTTTAGTGGTGGCCCATGCAGGTCCTTCTGTAACTGCGATCTTTGGAATAGCGATAATAATGTTAGAATGTCCAATAAACTAAGTTCGACGTCCGAGTCATAAGCTATGAGTCTAATCTGATTCGTTTTCTGTGTCATTAGATGGCAGGAAGGCGTTTCACCCGTGGTGGGGGCAGTGGTGCGCTCCCTCATGATGAGGAGCCTGAGCGGGAACCCACCAGCGGTGAGATGATGCGGATGATGCTCCAGATGATGCAAGTGCAGCAGGGCGTGCTTTTGCAAGTCCAGAATGCTCCACTTGCTCGAGCTGCCCGGGCTCTTCCGGATGCCCCTCGCTCTGAGCCAGGAGCGAAGCAATTTCGGGAGCTGGGTCCCGCGTATTTTGATGGTTCTGAGGGTCCTCTGGCTGCCGATGAGTGGATTCGGAACGTCGAGGACAATCTGAAGATGGCCAAGATCACCCCGGCTGGATGGGTTGATTTGGCGAAGAGGCAGCTCAAGGATAACGCCAGGAATTGGTGGGATGCGGAAGAGAAGTTGTTGGTGGAGCCGATAGCTTGGGCTACCTTCAAAGCCAGATTTGAGGGTGAGTTCTTCCCGAAGGCTGCCAAGGAGGAGATGTTGCAGCGTTTTATCGATCTGAAGCAAGGGAACTCGTCGGTGGACATGTACCACCATGAGTTCATGAGGCTTAGTCGGTTTGCGCCGAAGATGGTGCAGGACGCTGAGGAGAGAGCTCAGAGGTTCCTGCAGGGGCTTGCTTCGGAGCTCCAGAGTTTTGTGACCTCCTCTGATCGGGAATCTTATCAGAAGGTTCTGGTAGCAGCTAAGAGGCAGGAGCTGCTCGTGAACCAGAGGAAGGGGTCTGTTGTTGGTGCTGGGAAGAGGCCTGTGGAGCAGGCGAGAGCTGTGGTTAGACCTGGATTCAGGCCTAATCAGTCTGCTCAGTTTAAGAGGCCAGGAGGGTCTATTCCGAAGTTTTGCCATTTCTGCGGCAAGCCTGGCCACGTCAAGGATCAGTGTCGGAAGTTTTTGGGCCAGTGTCTGGTTTGCGGTGATGCTTCTCATGTCGCAAAGGATTGTCGGCATGCGGATCCGCTGCGGAGGGCTCCTGTTGCAGCTCAGCCGTTGCAGCAGCGAGCGCCTGTTCCTGCTGGACGTGGAGCAGCTCTTGTTCCGCAAAGGCAGGCTTTTCGGCAGGCTGTTCCGCCGAGGAGGCAGGCTTTTCTGATGACCGCTGCGGAGAGCGAGGCTGTGGATGAGGTTATCGCAGGTAATCCTCACTCTAGCTGTTACTTTCCTAGCTGGTTTTGATTGCTAGATTATGTTGTTTGCTTGAACTTGCTTGTTTGCTAGATTAGGGTTTGATTGTTAATTGCTTGATTAGGTGTGATTTTGGTTTGCACATTTCCTGCACGAGTCCTCTTTGACGACATTTCCTGCACGAACTTTGGATGATTGGGTATATCGATTTCTACCCTCCTTTAACGACAGTCAATGGCGACATGAAATGATCTCAACCAGTCCATTCCAAAGACAACATCGGAAGTCGGCATCTTTATCACCATGAAGTTGGCAACGAGATCTCATCTACAAATCACAACAGACCATTAGAGGCATCCGCTGGTTACCGGTAGGGAACCGCCAGCGGTCTCGACCTTCCAACGAGAAGTCAGAGGTTCAACAGTGATAGCATGTGTTTGAACGAAACGACTGGCCAAGAAGCAATGTGTAGCTCCTGAGTCGAACAGTGTGAGGGCAAGTTTACCGGCTATTAAGACAGTACCTACCGTGATGAAAATCAAGTCTAAGCTTACGATTTCTAAATATTAGAGCATGTAGCTTAGTGAAAAATCACATACCTGTGATTACTTGGCCCGTAGCTTCGACTTCTTCCACTGTCATGGTATAAGCTTGGCGTCTCTGGGGCGCCTGTCGTGGAGTCTGTTGGTACACTTGCTGTTGAGGAGTGAGTGGTTGACGTTGCTGAGCAGATGATGGTGGTCGCTTCCGTTGTGGAACTCGAACTTCTGGTGGTCGAAAATTCAAACGCTACTCTCCATAGCCAGAGTTCAAGCGTAGAAATATTCTAAGAAGGCCATCCGAAAGGTCACCAAGCTAAAAGAAGGGTGATAGTGATGAAGATCGATGGCGTTACATAATCATGATTCACGTCCTTGCGGTCCAGCGGACACGGTCAGGGAAGTGACTAAGCTAGGATCACTTATGCCCAGTCTAGCCAGGTCGATCCACAGACTTTAGCCAAGCACATTGAACGGTATCATGGTCCATTGAAGGAAGATTATCATTCATACGAGTGCCACCGATACAAAAGATTTTTCTTATTAACAACTAATTATTCCTATCAAGATTTTTTTTGGTTTTGTTAACGACTTTTTATTAAGGCCAGATAGGTTAACTCCATTAGGACTCTCTGAGGTGTTCCCGTCCATCTTTCGAGTGTCAAACCTGCATTCATAGAAAATGTTAGCTTAGTCGAGTATCGTATACGGTACATCCTGGTTTTGCTGTGCTGTTCACGAGGTATTTTACACGGACCTGCGTGGGCCACCAAAACTGTAACGACCCGCTCTCGGGGGACCGTTACTTATTTGGTTTATTCGCAGGTTCCGCAGTTTACCAGTGAAATCAGCATAGCCACAACTCAGAGATGTATCACAATACTCAAACCAGCGTACAGACGTTATTACAGTCCAAATTAAAGTACAACAACAACCAGCACTCTCTCACACAAATACATGAAGGAAGTACTGAAAGGAAATGCGGAAAAGGAAATACACTGTACAACACACACACCAACAGAAAAGTAACTAAACCGCTGCCGTCTCTGGGTCAATGTAGGCTCCACGAACTCTGAGGCAATCTCTTCGATCAAGTCTTCGTATGCCGGTGCCATAAATGGAACCGAAGATAAGTCACAACAATTCTAGCGATAGAAAAAGAGGAGTGCACAAATATGGAGCAGTCTATAGTAAACAAGTGCGGAAAGTAAAGCAGGGACAGACAAGCATGCAAGTGCGATAAGTAAAGTACATCTGTCAAGCATGCAAGGGTGACAAGTAAAGTAAAGGTGACCAAGCAATGACAATAGCAATAGGGAGAGCAATTGTGCCTAGCCTAGTTCGTGACTTATAACGGGAAGTACAGTGAGCAACCAAGAGGCCAACTCTTGCCGCGGGTGCTACCCGGGCGAACTATGCTATGAATACTATGCAATAATCTCTGAGAACTGTGCAATAATCTGTGATCTGTGATGGTTGTCACCGGCACTGTTATGGGTTGCTAGAACCCGCACGGTGACAACAAAGTCTGGACTAGTCGCTCCCGCACTTCCGCAATTATAAGTTACCCCAAAACCCAGTGTCTGTGCAGGTTACCGTACTTTGCAATTTTACGAGTCATTTACCATTCTCACATTTCCAGTTACAATCTTTCTATCAAGCATGTCAATAATCTGTTCAGTTCAATAACTGTTCCGAGACTAAGTGTCAAGTCCTATGTTCATACGAGTACACTATCTATATTTCTAAGGGTAGAATTTACTGTGACTTACAATCGGGATCGTCGTAGCAAGACAAGGTTGAAGCTAGGGCTTCCAAGGATGCTGGTGCACTAGAATCGACACCTGCAAACACAAGAAATCATTAGTTAAAGGCTTCATTATTTTCTATCTATTTTTCTTAATGTGTTCGTATCTTCATTATCGGTTAAAACGGGTTAAAACACTTGCTAATAGTTTTTAGCTGGGCTAGATATGAGGAAAATAATTTTATCTAGGAATAAAATATTTTTCTGAAGCTCGTATGTATTTTTAGGAATTATTGAAAGTTTTAAAACGATTTTTAGAAGTTAAACTTAATTAAAACTAATTTTCTAAATTATAAACTAATTATTTTAATGTTCAACAAATTATTTAAAAATATATACTCGTCGGAATATTTCATGGGATATGTCAAAATATTCAACTTAACTAGTAGTTTTATAGACAATTGTATTACACCTACTTTCAGGTAAAATCCGGAAGAAATAATTGATTAGGGTGAATCAGATAGCTTTAAAAATTTATTACGGGAGATATACTTGCCTGATTCCAACGAAACCAGTGCCTACGTGTTCGTGACGAAGGCACGGATCTTCTAGTGGTATCCGTTCATTATTCTGATATGTATCTCAAAAAGTCAATATTTCTAACATTATTATATAACTTATATATCATATTATATTATTATTTTTAAAAATCAAGCTTGCTGCCCTGTGTTTTTGGCGTGAGCTCATTTGCGTAAGCTGCTGTACGCAGCTGTGTGTTGCAGAGGAAAGGAGCTCCGGCAGCGGCTCCTGTTGGGGGGCGGCGTCTTCGGTGGGGGGTGGCCGGTGACGGCGCGGTGGCCAGCAATGGGCGGCGGTCGAGCTGTCGGAGGGAGGCGCTCGGGGGTTGGTTGTCGCGACGGCGTGCGTTCGAAGGGACGATGTCGGAGCGGGGAGCTTGGACAGAGGCGGGTGGCGACTACAGGCGCTCCGGGCGGCTTACGGCGGTGCGTAGGGTGCAGGCAATGGGGCGACGCTGGGGTCAGGCACTGCAGTGAGCGCTCGTAGGCGCTCCGAAGCGACGGCGAGAGGACGTCGAGGGTGGCGGGAGGCGAGATGTTCGTTGGGTTCGCCGTCGACTCGGGGCGAGCTGGAGGAGCGGTGGCGAGGCACTCCGGGTTGGGGGCGGTGCTGCTGTTCGAAGGCGGCGGAGCAGCGGCCTCTCGCGGTGGCGGGGGAGGCGTGGCAAGCCGTCGGCGGGTGGGGCGCCTCGTCGGAGATGGCGAAGTGGCGGTCGGGCGAGGGTCGACCCTCCGGAGGCGAGGTTGAGGGAGAGAGAGATAGAGCGAGGGTGAAAGAGCGGGAGACGTATTGAAGGCCTGGGTGAAAATCAAACGAAAAAAAATAAAATAAAATGAGCGAAATGAGAGAGATCCTCTGTGTGTGGTGGCTCGAGCTGAGAACGAAAGAAAAAGAACAGGAAAGTTTGCCTGGGTTGAGAAATGAGAGGGTGGGTTGCTATTATATAGGCTGTAGTTGACATAAGTTAGTAATTATTAAAAATAGAAATAATAATAATAATAATAATAATAATTGTAAAGTTTAATAGGATGGTTGGATCTCACCTATATCAGACGGGGAGTTATAGGGGTGGGGTTAGAGGGTTAATTAGGGGGTAGATCTAGGGCATTAATTAGGGGTAAAAAGTTAATTAGTAAAAGTAATTGGTAAAGGTAAAATATCATTAGTGAATGTAATTAGTCAAACCAGATGAATACAAACCCGTTTTCACAAACGACTCCGAAAAATTACGAAAACATACCCACGGGATCGTATCGTCGCGAGGTTCGCGAATACAAGATCCGTTTTGGGATTTGAGCTACGAGAATACTAGTTTTAGGCCAACAAGTTTAGAAAGCGGGTTTGCGGGTTCTAGGCTGAAACGATATCCGAAAATTATGAAATTAATGTGGATAGCCCTAAATGATCATAGGAGGCTACTGTATAAGTTTGAAGACATTTTGAAAATGTTTAAATAGAAAATAAATTCGTCGACCCAAAACGGTAATTTTGGGAGATGAATTTTAACAGAAATGTTTTGGGCATTTGAGGAAATCTGAAATTGCTGAAATATAATATGATAAGTCTAGTGTTCTAAAATATTTTTATAAGAATTTTTGAAATCAGTTTTGTTAGAAAATTCTTGACTAACATTTATAAAGTTAAATTTATTCTTAAAAATACGTAGAAATACGTAAATTGAACTGTTGAAAATTACTGGTTAGCAATCCTTCTTGGACCGACTAGTTAGCTTTCTAAATTTCTCAGGAGTTACTGTTTATCGTTAGTCGGTCTAAGAACGTTGGTTGACCGACTAGGTTGCAAACTAGTCGGTCAGCAATGCTTCTTGAACCAACTAACTCATCATCTTATTTTTGTATCAGTTACTGTTTACTCTTAGTCGGTCTAAGAACGTTCATCGACCGACTAGATGCTAAACTAGTCGGTCAGTACTTGTTCATGGACCGACTAACTCTAGAATCCTATTTTCGTTCAGGAGTTACTGTTTGCACTTAGTCGGTCTGCGTTGGTCGACCGACCGACTAGTTGCCAAACTAGTCAGTCAGTGGTTGTTCTTTGACCGACTAGTCTGTGTTAAAACCCTAATTTCTGGGCAGCCGCCAGCCCAACCTATAAATACCCCTCCCAAACGACTTCTTCTTCTCCAACACGACCCAAAACCCTAAAAACTTCCCTCTTCAGCCCCCATCTTCCTCCAAGCTCCATTTCTCCATTCCAAGCCCTAAATCCATCATCCAATCCATCCATCTACTCTATCTACCCCTCATCTTCCCCAAATCTCCATCAAAACCCATCAAAATCCCCAAATCCCCCAAAACCCTAGTTTCCCCAAACTTCTCCAATCTTTTCCAGATCTGATCCTAGGGTTCCCCGGAGTGTTTCTTCCGTCTCCGCTTGGTAAGAAATCGATCTACCGTTGTTTTCTTAACCTATTTATAATTTTATGAAAACCCTAATTAATTTCATGTGTTTGATGTTTGTCTCCCCCAAAACAGCGATTTCCCCCGTAGATAGCATCCGTGTGACGAAGTGATCGTCAATCCCCGGTGCTAGGCAAGTGAAACTTGCCACTTAGGGTTTAGGCCATGTTTTAGGCCATTTGCTTGTTGTAGGCGTAAAAGAGGCTAGGCGACGAAATGATACTCGCCTAGGCGCAAATTGGGGAATTAGCTTGACAACGAAGCTAATCCCGACATTTAGCATGTTGCACAATTAACATGTCATGTTTACTTTCAATTAACGGTACACGAATATGTTCATGTCATTGCATTTCGCCTGTCACGTTTAATTTAATTAACTGTACGCAAATAAATTGTCATGACCTCGCATTCTTTAGGTATTGCTGTGATTGCGTAGCTTCGCTACAATGTTGTGTTCCTGGCTCGTGTTCCAGAAGCGGGCCATGTGTTGGTTGATAGCCAATGCCCGAATTGCGTGTTCCGGCTAGGTGTTCCCTACGCCATACTTGTGTTTCCTGGCTCGTGACCAGAAGCGAGCATAATGAGTTGGAAACCCCAACGCTCGATGTAATGAATTGTGAACTAAGAATGCGAGCTCAATGTGCGGGGCAACCCTAGGCTCACTAGATGAGCTCAATGTGCAGGGACCCCAGGCTCCATATCGTGTGGGTATTGGGTAGTGTTTAGTGCCAATCGGTCTGAAATGCTATGCCATTCAGCGAAGGGCGTAAACACCTACAAAATGTGAATTGATTGAATTGATAGTAGCTTGGCCACTCTTGTCTTGTCCCGATGATTGTTCTCTTGTACAAATTGTCTTGCCACGTTTAAATTGTGCACTCATGTTATAACTGCCATGTCATGCATACCAAACTGCTAGGTTGCTAGATGCCTCACCTTCAGTTTCCTTGCCCAAGTCTTTTTAGACTTGCTGACATGTGCCCCTTTACTCTTTTGGGTGACACATGTTAGATCCTGAGCCTGAGTACATCGTTGAGGACGAGGTGTTTGCTGACGCCGAGCCCGAGCCCGTGTTTGACGGGGAGTACGTGGACACTGGGGACCAGTCCTAGTGTCTTCGTTGTGTTTTACTTTTGTTAGACAGTTGTTTTGTCATCGGTGCGTAGCACCTATACTTTGTTGTTGTCGTTGCTTTTGTTGGCCTTGTTCTGGGCCTTTAGACTCTTTTCTTTTAGCCTGGTGGCTTTTCTGGATGTTGGACTTTTGTTGATGTTGGACAATTTGTGAGATGCGGAATTTTATTTCAGTCTCTCATTGTGTTATTATTGTTATTCTGTTGTGGTTACAGGGACCTGTTTATGTATTGTGGACGCTTATCGGGTTTGGGGCTTCGCAGCTCCACTCTCGTGCGGACCTTTTCACGTCTCGCCTCCATTTTATGGAAGCGGGTCGTGACAGTTACCGACGGGGTTTTGGCAGTGGTTCGGTGGCAAACGGTGGCGAGGAGAGGTGATGCGTGGAGGTTTGGCGACGCGTGCGGAGGATGGCTTGTGGGGCTACGCCGGAGGTCGGGGAGGGGTGTCAGAGAGGCGACGAGTGGCGGGGAGCCGCCACAGTGTTGGGAGCTCACCATGGTGGTGGGTGGCGGCCGGTAGTGGCGATCGAGGAGGCCGATAGGAAGAGATGGAATGGGTGTGGGTGTTGTGGATGATCTTGGTGGAGCTCCTCCTCGGCGACGGTGGCTACGTCGGAGGGAGGCGGCGCGATGGAGGGGGTGCACGGAGGAGAGGGGGAGAACTTGGGGTCGAAGTGAATATGGGTTCGGTGTTGTGTCGAGTAAGGACGATGATATTAAGGATGAGGAGATAGAATGAACGTGAGAGGGGGTTGGGTTCACCTGTGAGTGAGAGGGGTGATTTAGAAGGAGATAAAATGGGGCTTAGATGCATGTATGTCATTAATTAGGAATTTAATGAGTCGTTGGTTGGTGTTGACAAAGCTATGAAAACGTGAAAGTGGTTTTCACGTGGGCTGCCAATCAGAGAGGGTAAGATTAGATAGGTTTAAAGTAATTAACAATGTCATTAGTAAAAAGGTAATTAGCGAAATCATTAAATATCGAAAATTACGGTTTTGCCCCTGAGATTAAATGTGTCCGAAAAATTACGAAAACATAGCCACAGGTTCGTATCGTTGCGAGGATCATGAATACGAGATCCGTTTCGTAATCTGAGTTACGGAGATACGAGTTTTAGGCCAAAATATTTAGGAAGCGGGTTTGCGAGTTCTCTATTGATTTGACTTCAAACAATTACGAAATTAATGTGGGAAGCCCTAAATGATTATAGAATGATACTGTAAAAGTTTGAAATCGTTTTGAAGATGTTTGTATAGAAAATTAATTCATTAAGCCAAAACGGTAATAATTGGAAATGAATTTTTATCAGATTATTTAGAGGTATTTGACGAAACCCGAACTTACTGAAATACTTCATAACTAGTCTGATACTTCAAAATATTTTTATAAGAAATTTTTTTTGAAATCGTAAAACTCCTGACAAACCATTATAAAATAGTCTAAAAATTGAAATTTTAGTCAAATACGTAAACAGTTTGTCTTGATGAAAACAGGCCGTTACAGAGAGAGTGTGTGTACGTATAGTATACTATACTAAGTGTATATATATATTATATAAGAGATAAATAGCTTAAAATCATAGTAAATAATATAATGATCAGGAAAATGCCCGGATACCACCCAAAAATACAGCGCGTCCTTCAAGATCCTTGTATTCTCTTGGTTGGCTGTCCCAAGGACTACTTCATTATTCTCTGTCACGCCCCGCTTTCTATTCTACCGGGAGCGAGGACGTGAGCGGGTCCGCAGTGTGCTTAAAACAAGGAGTACTTTTTTCTTTTTAAAATATTTTCTTTTCTTTTCTTTCTCATTGGCTTAAACACACTAAGCGTCGGTGTAGAAATTGCAGATCCTTGCATGCAAATTTAAAAAGCAGTCCAAACAACATTATTACATATCCAGCGTACAATTATTAAGATACAACTTGGGCCTAGTATAGCCAATACAAACAGAGTACACACATTACATTATTAAAAAAAGTGCAATCGCGAAGGCAAACGTCTAGTCTTCTGTGGGTAGGTACTCCACGCAGTCTTCGAGCACTGGCTCGACATCTGCAGTAATGTCTTCAGAGAACACACCATCGATACCTGACGGAAATTTCGTAAAACAATAAAATGAAATGTCCGTCAGCGAGGTTTACTCGGCAAGATAATCTCAAACCCAACACGTTAGACATTTTAAATAAAATAAAGCTGAAAAGACAAGTAATAAGTTTGATTTCAAAGATTTAAATACATGCAATAAGTTAAATTTTAAAAGAGTTAAAGACAAGCAATAAGTTAAAGTTTAAAAGAGTTAAAGACAAGCAATAAGTTTAATCTTAAAAGAGTTAAAGCAGTTAAAGCAGTTAAAGCAGTTAAATGTTCGCAGCCATATGCAACCTGCAGCAATTCAAGCATTCAATAACTGATGGAAATTGAATTCCACCCCAAGTGATTTTGATGATGAGCACACCAAATGAAACTTAGTGTACTAACTACACTACAATTAAGTGTGCAGGATATGCGAAGCTTTACTCATACTCAAAGAAGCGCAGTCTACGCTCAAAGAGTAGGACGAATGTGGCTAAGATCAAATAATGAAGTTCAAAGCTCAAATAGAACAAGAAGCTCAAGTGAAGCTCGCATCCACTTCATCAAATTGATCAAGCTTCCGAAGACGTGTCCTAAGTCTATAGTGAGTGTGTTGTGTCTCTTTAGGGTATTTGTTAAAGCCAAATCATATAGACAAAACACACACACACAAAAACAATTTGAAAAATGTTTTTGACAATCTTTTTAATCTTTTCAAAATATCTTAGAGAGCTTTCTCTAGTCATCTTATAACTTTCGTAGTGAAACTCCACACACCCTGGAGTTAGCTACTTGTCTGACTAGATGTGTCACAGGAATAACTCCTCTGGGAGTCGACTACCAACAGTAGGGAGTCGACTACCAGCTGGGATTCAAGTATTCCCGTAACACTCTGGGAGTCGACTACCTACATGAGGGAGTCGACTACCAGCTGTAAAATTCTGACGTTTTTTTATTTGAATTTTGAAAATTCGTTGAGTGATTTTCTCCGTGATTTTTGGGACAAAAGTCAAAGAAAATTTGAATTTCAAATCTCAGAATTTTCCCTATAAATAAGAGCTAATTTCATTTGAGAAAAACACACAACTATTGAAAATCAAATCTCTTGTGCAAACGCTCTTTAATTCAAAGCTCTCATTCTCTCTAGCCAATTCTATTTTTATTTGTGATCTTGCAAAATTCTGTTATTACTTTTTAAAGATCATACTCTCGTTTTATTGGCTAAACGTTTTTCAAAATCCTTATTGCTATTTTGTTTAAAGGATTTTTTGAAAAGCATTAGATCTAGATCACAAAGAATTCTTCTGTATCTTTGTGTGATCTACACTCTTGTTCTATCATGCCACTACACAATTTTGTCTATCATTGATTGGCTATAGAATCGGGTGTAAAAACCAATCTCCATCAATTTATTGTGGTGTATTGGATATAAGTTTCATTGTGTCGTTGTTGGAACACTAGACAAGTCTAGGTGTTGCCAGTTGAAAACCCTGGTTGAGACTAGGTCGTTGGAAATCCTAACGAGTGGAGTTAGGTGCTTGTATTGCTAAGGCAATAGTGGAAAATCTCGTACCGGATTGGTCGGGGACTGGACGTACCCGGGTTGCGGGGAACCAGGATAAAATCGCTTGTCTATGTGTTTGTTTTTCTGTGATTGTTTATATTTCTTGTACAAGCATTTTTCATTTGCTAATCTTATATCTTTGTAATTCCTTGTTTATTTATTATTGCAAAGATTGTTTATTTAATTCCGCTGTATAAAGATCTCTGTGTAAAGATTTACATCTGGTTATAAACTTTTCTATATCATATTACTTTGTTGATTAAGAACCAAGCGTAGATCACTCTACTTGGCTTCTTAGGCAACATTAGAATGATTTTATTTGTGCTAATATTAACAACCGAAAAAGTTTACTATTTGCACAACACTATTCAACCCCCCTTCTAGTGTTGTTTGCCATCCACAGGATCCAACAATAACAATTTGCAATATTATCAGCAACCTGTGACAATTTAGCATTTGATAACCACACTGTAGCAACCCGTAGAAAAAGAGGTTAGAGCAATATTTAATAGCCAGTCTATCATAGTGATCAGTCCATGTCCAAGAGTACTAAAGATAACCAACATGCACCCTACGACGGTAGCAACTCCGAGGCGGTACCCACCGTTCTTATATGGCAACGGTCAAGGATCTAACCCCCGTAATGTGTTGTAGGTAATTTAGTATGGGCGCATCCAGCCACCATGTAACACTTGTGATCATAGACTACCAAAATCCCAGGTTTAGTCAAGTGTCGGGTCAAAAGAACGTGTACTATCTATTTATTGTTGAAATTCCATCGTTCATTATATTAAAGTTCCATCTTCCATTCATTACTGTTAAAGTTACATCTTCCATTCAGTATTGTTGAAGTTTCATCTTCCATTCAGTCAATTCAGTCTTGGTGTTTCAATAGTCCGTAGAATAGTTTTGCCAATGTTCATGATTTCACGACTTGATTTAGCAATTAAACGAAAACGAAAAAATTTGAATAAGCAAGATATCATATTAACTAAGCAAATGAGTTTAAATTAGCTTGAAATATTTTTCTAAGGCTAATAGCTATTTTTCAATATTGTTAAATAATTTTAAAGCAATTTTAAACAATTAAAAGGAGCCAAAAACAATTTTTAAATCAAGAACCCATTTTTAATACATATGTTAACAAAATTGTTTAGATCAAATCGTACGTCATAATTCTTCCAACAAGTGGTCAAAATGATCGTATTAACTAGTACTCCAACATATATTTTTATAGTACGTCAGTGTTGTAAGGATCGCCTTACCCTTGCAATACTAATAACAACACACTAAAGGGGGGGGAATAGTGTAATGACAATAAAGTGTGCAACTAAAATTAAACTTGCAAATGCGGAATAATAAATGCAAGAGGAAATATTCAACACAATCAATCCAAACGCAAACACAAGATTTTACTCTGGTTCTCCAAACTTGGGTACGACCAGCCACACCAATATTCACTATATTCCCACAAAGAAAAGTGAATACAAATCCCACAGAGAGATACCTCACCAAGAGGATTTTGCCCTACACAAGGACCCAACCAACCCTGCACAAGGGTCAAACTCCCACCTAGAGAATTACTAACTCCCACTCAGAGAATTAGGGTTAGCCCTACATTAGGACACAAAGTCCCACAAAGAGAGTCACTCCCACAAAGAGAGTTATTCCCACTAAGAGAATATCCTATTCCCATTAAGAGAAATACTCCCACAAAGAGAAAGACTAATTCATACAAAGAGAATTAGTGTTACAATGAAACACCAAGTAAAACAAATACTCTTACCTATGCCTTGAGATGCTTACTCATAGATGAATGCAATTCATGGAAGAGGATCTCCAAGTGTTGAGATTTGCTTGAAAGCACTTGGATGATTTCCCTTGAGCTTGACTTCAATGCATGAAGAGGAGAATGAGCTCTAAGAGGGAAATGAGAGAGTTTGAGAATGGCTTATTTAATCTCTAAGGATTTTCAATAGCATCAAGAAGTTCTAATAAACTCAGCCTCTTATATATTTAGGAACACTATATGAACTCTCAAAACCCAAGAAAACAGCCAAAAACAAAAAGCTGTAACGGCTAGATTCTGGGATAAAACGCCATAGTCGACTGATGAACAAATGACAGTCGACTGTTCAACGGCCAGAAAAATCCCAACGGCTATAATCTGAGCCAGTACAGTCGCCTGATGAACTCTATACAGTCGACTGTAAACAAGACAGTCGCCTGTAAAATCTTCTACAGGCGACTGCTGCAGGGGATGGAATAAAACAGAGAGTTGCATTCTTTCTCCCAATATGCATACAGGCGACTGAAGAACAAATGACAATCAACTGTAAAATAGACAGGCGACTGTTAATCCTTCATCAGTCGACTGCAGCAGAAGATGGAGAAAAGCAGAGAGATGCAATATATGCACTTACGCCTTTCAGACGACTGTTGGCCATTTCACAGGTGACTGTAAATATACAGGCGACTGTAAATTGAGTATCAGTTGGCTGATGCGAACGGCTCAAGTAGAGTCAATAGAAATGTTGACTTGAGCAGTGCATCACAGTCGACTGTATAAGGCCCGATAGGCGACTGGAATCATCCGGTCGACTGTAAATCCTTCAGCATGCGACTGTTGGAAAGCCAGAGACTCCAAATGAGTCTTTGGACAAGATGAACCTATTGGATTGGATACTATGATAATCTTAAGGCTCGCTAAGATGGTTAAATGCAGATGCATGAATGAGTAGACCATCTATCAAGGCAGTACATTAAACCTAGACTCAAACGAGAGAGAAAGCAATAAAGGAAATATTACATAGATTACATTGCTTTCCTTAGAGTCTATGGTTTCAATCTTGATGCCTTGTTGCTCCCCATCATCTCAAAGATTTGGCACCCCATGAGTCTAAGCTTTGGTCCCTATCCACATGATGTCCATCCTTACACCAAGTGTTTAGTCTTCAAAAATGATATTCTTGAAATGTTAACTATGAGACTAAAACAAGAGAGTCATTAGCAACAACATAAAGTTAACAACATGTTCTACAACTTTTCAATAGGGCATGTTTTCGAGATTCTAATTGCAACATGACTTAAAATAGCAATTGTTACAGCCCTTAGAATCTGTCTGAAAAACAGTTTCGACATGTCTCACCAAAAAATTCATCATAAATCACCTAGTTTATATCTTTGCCTGAAATTTTATGTGTGAACCCAGAACTACCATACCTACAACTTTCGTTCAGAAAATATTTCAATATTCTTGTTATAATTGTAATTTCATTAGCTGTTATTGATGAGTTATGCCATGATGTTCTTATTTTGCATGTAATTGTATTAATCTTGGCATGGTTGTTGCCATCACTCTTGTCATTGTTATTTGTCATTGCTGCTACTTAAAAGCATGTTTATTTGTGTTATTTGAGTTATTTGTCAATAAATTTATATTCATATTCCTTGCGCTCACCATGTGTTTGTGAAAATACCCAAGTGGTGGCAAATGCAAGAAATGTGAGAAATACCCATTTCTATAGTTATGACATGAGATATGTTATAAACCTGTGATGTTGTGGGCATTGTTTAGTATTGGTGTTTCATACCAATGTTATTTTAATGATGATCACAACATTATGTTGTTGCTAATGACTCTCTTGTTTTAGTCTCTTAGTTCTTTTCAAGAATATTATGTCTGGAGACTAAACACTTGGTGTAAGGATGCACATCAAGTGGAGAAGGGCCAAAGCTTGGACTCAATGGATGCCAAATCTTGGAAATGATGGGAAGCATCAATGCTTCAAGATTGAACCCATATACTTTAAGGAAAGCATTGTAATCCATGCAATTTCATTTATTCTCTGTTTTTGAGTCTAGGTTTGATGTAATGCCTTGATAGATGGTCTACTCATTCATGCATATGCATTTAACCATCTTAGTGAGCCTTAGGATTATCATAGAATCTAACCCAATAGGCTCATCTTGACCAAAGACTCATTTGGAGTCTCTGGCTCTCCAACAGTTTCCTGATGAAGGTTTTACAGTCGACTGGGTGATATCCAGTCGCTTGTCAAGCCTTCTACAGTCGACTGTGGTGCACTGCTCAAGTCTTCATTTGATTGACTCATACGTGAGCTTTTGGAACAGTCGACTGACGGTACATTTACAGTCGACTGTCTTCCAACAGTCGCATGTGATTGGTTCATCAGTCGACTGTGCATTACTCGCATTGTCTATGCTTCATCCCAGTTTGCTAGTCAGTCGACTGGTTCAGTATTTACAGTCAACTGTACATTTGACAGTCGTCTGTATATTGGCCATCAGTGGCATGTCTGTAAACAGTGCGAAAGAGTGCATCTCTCTGTTTTATTCCATCCCATGCAGCATTCGCCTGCTTAAGGTTTTACATGTGCATGTCCTGTTTACAGTCGACTGTATCGACTTCATCAGTTGACTGTCTTGGCTCAGATTATAGCCGTTGGAAATTATTTAGCCGTTGGACAGTCGACTGTCATTTGTTCATCAGTCGACTTTCAGTGACGTTTTTGCCCAAAATCTAGCCGTTACAGCCTTTTGCTTTTGGCTGTTTTCTTGGCTTTTGAGAGTTCCTATAGGGTTCATATATATAAGAGGGCTGAGTCCATTAGAACTTCTTGATGCTATTGAAAATCTTTAGAGATTAAATAAGCCACTCCCAAACTCTCTCATTTCCCTCTTTGAGCTCATTATCTCCTTCATGCATTGACGTCAAGTTCAATGGAAATCATCCAAGTGCTTTCAAGCAAAACTCATCACTTGGAGATCATCTGCCATGCCTTGCATTCATTAATGAGTAAGTTCATCTCAAGGCATGGGTAAGAGTATTTGTTTTACTTTGTTATTTCATTCAAACCCTAGCTTTATGTGTGAGGGCTAGTTACTCTCTGTGTGCGAGTATAACCTTCTGTGTGAGAGTTGGTTGAGATCTCTCTGTATGAGAGTTTTAGTCTCTCTGTGCGAGAGCTTGAGTCTCTCTATGTGAGAGTATAAGTCTTTCTGCGTGAAAGCAAGGATATCTCTTTGTGGGAATCCTAAATCCTCTGTGTGTGGTCTCTCTGTGTGAGAGTAAGGATTTCTCTGTGTGAGGATCCAAATCCTCTGTGTGAGGTACCTCTGTGTGAGATTGTATTCACTTCGATGTGTGCGAATTATAGTGGATATTGGTGTGGCCAGACGCACCCAAGTTTGGGGAACCAAGGTAATTCTTGTGTTTGCGTTTGGATTGATTGTGTTGATTAATTGCGATTGCACTTATTATTCCGCATTTGCAAGTTTAATTTTAATTGCACAATTTATTGCCATTACTCTATTCACCCCCATCTAGAGTGTTTGTTGTTAGTATTGCAAGGTAGACGGTCCTTACAGGCATGTCATGCATGGTTCCATATGTGATGTGATGACGAGTTGTTATGTCTGTGATGAAGGGCATGTCACTTAGGCGCATGTCCCAAGAAAAGAAGCTATGTTTTAGAAAATGAGTACAATGATGAATTTGGGAAACCATGCAACGTGTCCACTTCAGTACTAAATATAATGTCAAATGAAGTTTTTGAAACGTCTCAATCCCCTCTAAAGAGGGTGAGCTGCTCGCACTGGGGTTTGGGGGGAAATTTGAGTAAATTGTGGATATAAGGCCTGGACTATGACGGTGGGAAGGGGGAGATGTGATATGTGATGATCATTCTCACTTGCCTTTACTGGGAGTGATGGTTATTTGGCATTGGTGATGATGTGGTTTGGATATGGAGAGGTGCATGTGGAGATCCTCGCTTTTGCTACAGTCCATGGAGGAGGCGGAGAGGCCCGGTGTACAGTGCCCGTGTTCACTGCACCATGTGCCATACTCACTCTAATCTTGAGGTGGGACCCGTGAGGCAGGTCCCCTGACGGGACGGAGTGAGAGGCCTGGCGTATAGTGCTCGTGTCCACTGCGTCGAGTGTAGTTTTCCACCACAACCCTTGGGGTGAGGTCCAGGTCCTTGTATCACATAGTTTATCCAAGTTTCAAACTAGTTAAATTAATAAATAAGAGTTTTACATGTTACTTGTTCTGCTTGCAGTACTTCCCTATGCTCTTCACCTGCATTGCGTCTAACACTGTGTTATACATATGGCACATGTAATTACTTTTCCAGATTATGTTTGTTTGAGCACTTGTATTGTTATTCGTGCTAACCCTTTTCCTTGCAGTAGCTCGATACCAAACCGCATGTATGTTCCATTACTTGACTAATTACTTTTACTATAATATTTAGGTTACATGCCTTATACACATGCCTTGTTTAGTGGTTGATGACCTTAAAATGGTGTTCCAAATCCAAGTTGATTTCCTACTGGGGCACGCATTGACGTGCTACTCTCCATTTTTCAGGCACCAGATAGTTGCAGCCTCAGGGTGGTTGAGTTTTGGAGGTGGTCAGGGGAGAGAGAGAGAGAGAGAGAGAGAGAGAGAGAGAGTTGTTGGTTTGAGTTACATACTGGTTTGTCTCATGCAGTGTTGTATTAATATATATGTATACGTTGTACTTGTGAGTTGGGCATTAGAGTTGTACTCTTGGGCTTGGACTTGATGTATGCTTGGAGTTCGGTGTTATAAGTGTATATGATGTTGTACCGTGTAGAGATGATTGTTGGACTTGTATCTGGTGTTCTCTTTCTATGTGGTTGATTTTTGGAGCATTATCTGTACTATCTTAGCATGTGCGCAGTGGCATGCCTCTCTCTCTCTCTCTCTCTCTCTCTCTCTCTCTCTCTCTCTCTCTCTCTCTCTTCTTCCCTTCTCAACCGCCATTCGCCTCTACAAAATACTTGGGATGGATTCGTACTTCCCGGGTATCCGGGGGAGTGGGGCGTGACACACATCCCCACACACCGCGTCTGATATCGTCCACATATCTGCGCCTTCCACAGAAGCTTGCCACGTTAGGTCGCTTGACACCAAGATCAGCCAACGTGTCCGGCCTTCTTTAATTAAGCCATCTACTAACTTAACCATCAGAGAGGCCACGGGTTGACTGTCAACCCAGCCTTTCTGATGAGTTGTTTGTTATGCAGGAAGATCGACACCACTCCTAGCAGTCGGCAACCTTCAGGCGACCGTGGATCGTTCGGCAACTGATCGAGTCCCAATGCGTTTAGCCTCTACGAAAACCCCATTTAACATGTAATCATCGCACCCTTAATTCCCTACTAAACAAATCTCACTGTTAGTCGGATCTGACCCACAACACAACCTTATTACAAACCAGCAGTGTACAAGAAAGAAAATACATCCTTAATACAGATACACACTAAGCCACATTCTGGAAACGAAAATCACAAGATAACATAACACTCTCACACTCGCTCTCAGTAACCAGCGTTCTCCTGGTCAAACTCAACTGCAAGCTCAGCATCGGCCAACTCAGGTGTCACCTCGTCAACCTGTGAGGTATCTGGCTGGTCCACCATAAAAAGAAGGTTGCCATGATCAGATGTAACTCAAAGTATCTCTAGCATGAAAATTAAAACAATATACAAACATAGCAATCTAGCAGAGACTAGAAGTAAAAGTGCCTACAATAATGGTATGGAAATAGAGCAGAAACATAGCTTTGTAGATTTACGACATTCATAATTTATCAGCAAGAAAATGAAACATTAATTATGATGACCAGTTTACGGGAGTATAATTGTGCCTAGCCTAGATCGTGACTAATAATGCGAAGTATAGTGAGCAACAAGAGTTCATCTCATACCACGGGTGCTCGTACCCGAGTTAAACAAAAACTGTGAATACCAAGCTATTCCAAAATATTGAACCGAGTCTGTGAATTTGTCACCGACGAATTTTGAATTGGTTGCTAGGACCCGGTCGGGACAACAAAGCCTGAACCAGTTGCTCCTGCACACTTGCTATTATAAGTTACCGCAAAATCCCAAGTGTCTGTGATGTTATCATATTTTTAATTTAGGAGTCATTTTCTAGATTGTCATATTTTATAATCAAGTACAACACGTAATCCGATCAAGTCTTTTACGATACTGGGCAGTTTATCACGCTAATCTAACTGTTCAAATGAGGCACTTCGCTAATGAAAAGAAATTAGTTTAGCATGCATTATTATAGTTTTTAAACCCATATCTAGGGTTCGATGAGTTACAGATACAACGTGTCATGAAAGGCGCAGTTCGATCAGCGGTATCGATACCTGGGTTCACTTGTGTTACAAGGTGAGTAAGATACACATCTTACAAAAAATTATATAATAATATTAATATATTAATACATAACTAACAGTAACTAAAAATAATTTATAATAACTTAATCATAAATATAAAGCTAACTTTATATATTAATGACTTAAACCAACATATAATTACAGACAACTCATATACCGTAAGAATTATAAAATAACTCCCACCTCACTCTTTCTCAATATTTTCTAAGATTTATTTAGAGCAAACTATACGTTGGAATTCCTCCAACAACAGGGTCAAAATGACCGCCTCGTCTAGTACTACGATATATATTTTTCTCGTACGCCAGTGTACGTGAAACTTTTGAGATATAAATTTCAAAGTGAAAGTAACCATATTAAGTTTTATCTTTGAAATTCACCGTGGAAAATGTACTTGCCTTTTGGTGGTGAAACTAGTGCCAATGCGTCCATTTCGTCGAACTGGATTTTCTGGCTCTGCACGTGTATTTTTCTGAGGACTATACAATTTATTATGAATTTAAAACGAATCAGCCTTTACTATTATACGTAAATACGCGTAAATACGTATAAAAATAGGACAATTTTTGCAAATAGGCCAAATTAAAAAATTAATTTGAAAAACCGACCTCTTTTTTTATTTAGCAAAACCGACCACTTTTGGTTTTGGGGCCAAAAGAGGTCGGGATCTGGCGGTGGGGCACGTGTGTGGCCTCGGCCGCACCTGCACAGTGCGGCCAAGGCCACACAAAAAACAGAGCCAAATTTGGCCCCATCCTCTCTGTTTGCAAATAGAGCTGCTGCTGCTGCTGCTGCTCTTCTCAATTTCAGCAACTGCTTCTCCTACTCTCCCGATAATTCACCTCTAATTCATCACATCATATGCATATAAAAATCAAGACGTGTCACAAATTATTCTCACACCAATACTTCTCACAGCCATAGCGTATCACAAATAGTATATCACAACACATCACTTGGATATCCGAAAGTTCATATAAATCAAAACACACATCACATCGAATTCAAGCTCAAGTAACACATAAGTCAAACAACATTGAATTCATCAACCATATTAGTTTCAATTTCAAAATACATATCACGTCGAATTCAACGAACTTACAAAAAATATGGCCCTAACACATCAATCATGGCCTTAACACAACAGTATCAGTAGAGTAACATCCACCATTGCATCATGTGCGGGATCTGCCACGGCCTTGAGATGAAGACGCGCCCCGGCCTTGAGATGAAGACGCGCCCCGGCCTTGTGATGAAGACGCGCCGCGTCCTTGAGATGAAGACCTGTCGCGGCCTTGAGATGAAGACCCGTCGCGGCCTTGAGATGAAGACCCGTCGCGGCCTTGAGACGAATACCTACAAGATAAGAATAAATTAGAACATCATATATATATCCACAAGAAATATATGAATTGAAGAATCAACATACGCGTGTGTTAGAGGAGGATTTCGGCAGCGTGATTTGTAGTGCCCGAGTTGATGACAATTTCCACATCTATTCTGTCGGCTTCCTTCGCGCGGAATATCCATTGCCCCCCCGAATACGTGTAGATGTAGGACGACCTGGAGGTCTTCTTTTGTCGGGTGGAAGTAATTTGAGACCATCCCAAGCCTTCCAATACCGTGCATCAGGTATGGGGTGAAATAAAGGTTCATATGCAAGGCGATATCTGCTAACCTTATACCATGGCGAACAGAATGGCATATATGCTATATTGGCACCATATTCTTGTCTGGACGTTGCGGCGATAACATAGGAACATGGGATGTGTTGAAGCAAAGGAATATTGCAACTACATCTGCATTTCTCGTCATGCAACTTAACAGTATAACAGAGACCATCATTGTCAGTCACCTGCCACTCACAATCACTAAACCTCGTGAGCATAAATGTTCGGGCCTCTTCCCTCCGTTCCCCAATAATGTCCATTGTTGTGGGTACAAAATATGTCGTCCACCCTTGCCCACTTAGTCTTCGACTGAAGAAATATCTATTTAACCTGTAAGATGTTCTTGCAATCAACGCTTGTATATGTAGAGCCCTAGCACCTTTGAGCACCCCATTAAATCTCTCAGAACAATTTGTTGTCATGATACAATAGCGTTTTTCACGATCGGCATGCATCACCCACATGCTTTCTTCTCCATGTAAATCTGCAGATATCCATGCATCTGCTTCAATGGACTCGTCTTTAATTTTGGCACGATAGGCATTGTATATCAGCAAGTCTGATGCAATGCCGGCCATCTAGAAGTTTCCCTCCAAGGTACGTGTTCGGTATCCTTTCGCCTTGTAATTTGTAATAATATGCTGGCAATACCTATGGTGATAATGTGCTGGCCACCCCTCTTCTAGTGCTCGTGGAATTCCTTTCATTCTATCTGAAATGAAGGTAATCGTTCGTCCATGTACACTTGGGTTGTATTCATATAAACATGCGAAAAACCACTTCCAATTTTCTTGGTTCTCAGCTGACACAACCGCAAATGCCAAGGGAAACAGCCCACCATTTCCATCCACTCCGGTGGCCACAAGTAAACACCCATCATATTTCCCATACAAATGAGTACCATCAATACTTAGGATCGGCCGACAATGCTTGAAACCCTTGATTGAAGGGCCAAATGCCCAGAAGACCCCTGAAAATTGTGACACTCCTTCACTGATAGTGTCATAAGTGATCTTGTATACTGTGCCTGGATTAGTCTCTGAAATGGCCTCTAAATACCGAGGTAGCCGATTATATGACTCCTCCCAATCTCCAAAAATCCTTTCTAACGTCTTCGATCTTGACATCCATGCTTTGTAATATGAAATTCGGATCCGTAACATGGTGGCTATGGCCTCTTGGATTTCTGCCGGTGTCAAATCTAACGTTGTCTTCACCATTGGCATAATCATGTTACAAATGAAAGATGATGTGGCTTTTGGATGATCTGTATTTAGGGTTGGATTATTGCAAGTATGTTCTTCAACAACCCTTGAGAGCTTGAACTTCCCAATGCTACTCTTCCGCACCGCTGCATGGATATGCCACGGACAATCCCTACTAGCCTCATCTTGCGTTGTCGGATTGACCGCAGCATTTAGGCCGCATATAACGTTATAACTTGTCTTGTTTGTCTTGATTGGCCTAAATGAAACATTACGATTAATGCTCCACTCCGTTATTGATTTAATCAAGGCGGCCTTTGTATCATAAATATCGCTGACATTGAACACCCCCCTAACATTCTGAGGTCTAGGCTCTTCCATTCTCCTTTCAAGTGTATTTCTCATAACTGATGCATTTAGACATTCCTCCTCTTCAACTTCATCTGGCAAAGCCTCCTCATCTTCCACAAGTGTGTTAATGGCGACCGATTGTTGTATCCATGATATATCTTCTTCGTTTGGATCTTTTGCATAAAGCATGCTATCCTCCCTGGCCCCGACATGCTCCTCGTCATCGCTCTCATCTATTTCTTCATCAACACCTTCAGGTATGTATGGATCTTCAGGCATTGACTCCGGTACAAAAGGGCCTTCCATGTAAGTTGAGTATTGATTTTCAATTCCCACCGCTTCATCATTCAACCTGTTACTGACATATGAACGGTTTCAAATTTTAGTTACTACGACGAATATATAAAAAATATTTCAAATTACAATTAGCAAAACTTGAGTGAAATCTAGACTTACATGTTCATGTTATCATTATCTTGCGGATATTGCGAACACCCTACTCCTGTCATATTTTCGTGGGCGGTGTTTATTGCATCCATGCCCACATATATTTCAACTCCACGGTGATCTTGTGATAAATCAAAAAGATTCTACATATCATCATCATCTGATATTTTCACGGCGGTAGTCTTACCTCCCATTACTGGCCAGTTGCACACCAGATTCAACATATAATCTTCCCGACGGATCTTCGTCATAATGTATATCCGATCTACTAGGTCGTTGTACGTCGAACCACAAATTAGCTTCATCGATTTAACTTTCCCGCCGACATAACGTGGTTCGTGATTTTCATTAATATGTAATTCACCGGTAAAATAGCATATGACAAAAATTGAATCACTTGCCATTTTCAACAACCTGCACACACACCATTATAAATTCCTAACTCCCTAAATCATAACATAAAGATGAACGAAAAACTCTTAATACCTATTAGGCGAGTTGAATCGTCACGGATCAGTTCTCGTATGGCAAAGGGTTTCAGATGGCAGTTGAGTTGGATCAGAACAAATCCCGCCGTCGCAAAAAAACAAACACAGCAGTCGCACAAAAACAAACACAGCAAGAACACAAGCCGCGGCCGACGATGGGGTTCTGTCGTCTACTGGATGCTATCCACAGGTGCGGCCTTGGGCCGCACCTGACAACTGCGGCACGGGTGGCTATATATTTGCAGCAACCTGTGAATCAGAATGTGATATGGAGTGTGATACGTATCACACTCCTGCCGACTTCAAAACGTGGCTGCCCAGAAGCAGTTGCTGTGATGGCGCTTGCTTGACGTGGATAATGTGGTCAAGCTAAATGGAGAAAGATTGTTGAAGGAATAATGGAGGTATTATGTCACTGGGTTGGGCTCCGCTCCAGTGGAGAATTTTCTCCTCATGATCTCATCTACGTGTCTTTTTACCGCTTCGTTGGTCGCTTCAGCCGCTGTCTTCCTCCTGTAAGCTGTGGAGAAATCCCGCCGCTCAAACTACCACCGAAGCAGCAAAAGGGCGCGTAGGTGAGTTTGGGAGGAGAAAATTCTCCTCTGGAGCGTAGCCCAATCCGCTGACAGAATACCTCCATCAAACCCGAACACTACCTTTCTCGTATGTATATGTGATGTATAAATATTAGGTGTATGAATGAATTCGTTGAATAAATACGGGGTGTATGAAAGATTTGTTTTTAAACCATACATAACACATATATTATATATCAAATTCATTTGAGAAACCGTACATAACAAATGTCTCAAATCCAGCAAATATACATAACAAATTTCAAAGATACATATCATCGACGACTCCCTTTGCGCTGACTAAATACACGAGAATACCAGGGCCTATCCGAATGCATTCCATTTTTGTCTGCTGAGACACCTCGCCAACCTGTGACACGCTGAGACACCTCGCCAACCTGTGACACGCCGTCACCATCACCTTGTGTCTGAGGTGGCTGAGACGGGCCAACATCCACTTCCACATGCTGCTGTGAAATGCATGTGTCATCCCATTCTGTCTGCTGCGGCTGTGACGTGTCACCCTGGGTAGGATGCCAATCTGCATGTGGCCAAGTGCTGCCGTCATACCATGTACCCTGGGTAGGCTGCTGTTGCCAATCGGTTGGAACATCCCATATGCTCGGGTGCCAAGCTCCGGCGTCAAATGATATGGGAGGGGGCTGCTGCTAAGTGCCGGGGTCATAACCTCCATGAGGGTGCTGCGTCCAAGTGTCGGTGTCATAACCTCCGTGAGGGGGCTGCTGCCATGTGCTGTCATAATCTCTGGGATGGTCCAGCTGCCAAGTGTAGGCCTCATGTACTCCAGTATGCTCCTGCTGAGGGGTGACGGCGTCATCTGCTCTGGTCTACTCCTGCTGAGAAGTGCCGGCGTCATCTTCTCTGGTATGCTCCTGCTGAGAAGTGTCGGCCTCACCCATCCTATATAAACGACTCAGCTCGCTCGTATCTACACCTTCTGGAAGATGGCGTGTACGATGTAGCACATCATCGATATAGGTCCTCATCGTATGCAACAACCCCTGATCCTGTGTTTGCAATACTTGGCCTGCCATATCATACAATGAAACATATCATGCAACCTGTAAAACAAATTAAGTATTAAGCATATTGGTTATAAAATATACTATAAAAAATAAACTTGAACATCTTCTTATGCTGGCGCTCGATGGGTCCTCGGGGCATTTGTGCGAACGGGGGTTGCTGCCTCAGAAAAATCCACCTCCTGGTAATCCCCCAATACCACTCCATATACGCAGCAACCGATACCACATCCCCCTCATGCACAATGTGATTTGCTCTATTCATCCAATGCGCAAGAGGATCCCTGATTACAGTCACATCTACTGGCTGCACTGGTCTTGTCTTCCCCGCCAAGACTGGGAGTGCGGATGGGATGTGTTGTCGTAAACCAAATTGCCGCAAGACGCGGTCGGGTGCATGCATCACCTGTGCTTCCCAGCAGAATATGGGTACCCTCGCTCGCCATAACTCTGGATGTTCACGACATAACGCCGGCAGCTGCTCGAATCGCTCTCCATAAGGCTCCCAGGTAACCTATTAGGCATGAAGTACACAAATATATCAGTGTACTATATTATATATCAATTGATCACCGACGTTATAAAATTTACATATACACACCTGGGTACTCTCTAACGTGTCAAACTGGTCTCTGTATGTATCAAGGTTTCCATGAGCAGTTTCCATGAATGATTTTCCCGTATTTCACCTGAACCCATAGGGAACGATGTCAGCAAATACATCCTGCAAGAGCCTTGGTCTGTCTACATACATTCTCTCCTAGCTCCAAACCTGTAATATGAATTTTTCCTCAGAATGTGAAATATATAGATATATATAGATATATCACTTTTATAGCTAACGAAAAAAATTATACCTGCAATAATAACCCGCATGCATATAAAGCCTTTGTCTGCTTTAATGCCACATTGTTGAGCTCAGCGTACAAGTGCGCAAGCACCGCACTTCCCCATGAATATCCACCGGCCTCCTCAAAATCATCTAACTTTGTCAACCAGCGGAGATTTATAGATCCTTTGCTTGGATCCGGAACCAGTAAGGTTCCAATCATATGAAGCAGATATGCCAGTACATACCGCTGAATGTCCTCATCATCTACATCCTAAGGCAAATCAGTAAATGTATCACGCAACCAACTAATTTTTACCTTGGCTGCTTTTCTTAGTGGGGTATCCTGTCCAAGTAGTATCTCCATCAACGTACCCCAGCTGCCTTCTCGCATTTCGCATTGATATATTGGTTCTCCATCAATCGGTAGGCATGTGATGACTGCCACGTCCTGTAACGTGATTGTCATCTCTCCCTGGCGCATGTGAAATGTATTTGTCGCTGGCCTCCATCTTTCAACCAAAGCAGTCAGCAATGCGTGGTCTAACCGTACCCAACGCAAGCGCGCACATAGGTGTAATCTGGACGCTTCAATATATGGTCGCGCGCGCTGATCTAATCTCCACTTTGTATGTTTCTGTCCATGATCGACAATTGCTCTCGATGCCTGCAAACATATAATTCACACCTTAATTATTTTCCTTTCAATAATAATTACTTACTTTGCATATTAATTCTTTCTATTTACCTGCCTGTGCACTACATCGACAGAACGATGATGTGCTTGGTCATACAAGACCGCATTAGTAATAGGTCCAGCCTCCTCCATTTTATAAAAACATGTAAAATTTCACCAACTATAGATTTATCTCAAAAACCCTAAATTTCAATCTATATTGTACAAAAATCACAAAAAACAGTCAATAACATAACATAGACAGTAGAATTAACCTGAAACAAAGCAGAATAATCACCAAAAAAATTTGAAACGCCGCACTTTGAAGGAGTGGCCGCGAGAGGAAGGGGAAAAATTCAGCAGTAGCCCGCGATCCTGCGGGCTGCTGTGTGTTTTGTGTGGCCTTGGCCGCACTGTGCAGGTGCGACCAAGAGTCGCACTCTGAAAGTGCGGCTCTTGGCCGCACTCTGAAGGTGCGGCCGAGGCCACACACGTGCCCCACCGCCAGATCCCGACCTCTTTTGGCCCCAAAACCAAAAGAGGTCGGTTTTGCTAAATAAAAAAAAGAGGTCGGTTTTTCAAATTATTTTTTTAATTTGGCCTATTTGCAAAAATTTTCCATAAAAATAAGTATTTACTGTGTGTTTCAACCTCCCCTATCGTGATTCATGTAGCAGCTGGGGGTTTTTCGTTCCGAAAGTCACCGTCGGTGACTGGGGGCGGTGGGGGAGGCGGCAATCGGCAGCGGGGCTTATGCGGGGCCTCCGACGATGGCATCGACGGTGGAACATGGCAGCACGTGGTGGCGGAACGTGGCAGTTACTGATGTTTCTTGGCACGGTGTGGCGGGGCGGTGCGTTGGCAGAGGATGCGGTGGACGACGGCGAGAGGCGGCGGGGTCGGCGGTGGCATAACGGAGTTCAGTGGGGTGCACGGCGGTGCTGAAGGAGGAGGGAGGGAACATGTAAAGGGTGGTTGCGGGGTTTGGCTGTGAGTTTATTCGAAGGAGGATGGAGGTGAACACGGGGATGTCGTGGCTGAGGGAAGGTCGACGACGATGTCGCCGGGGGAGGGAATGGAGGTTGTCGGACGGCGTGGGCGTCGGAGATGGGGGGAAGCGAATGGAGCGGGTGCGGCTGCCATGGGTTTGAACGGGAGTAGGGTTGTGTTTATTGGTTTAGAAATTATAATATTAATAATAATAAGTAACTGAAATAATTAATACGGTACTAAATATTGGGGTTGGGATGTTGGATCTGACCAACTTTGTATGCTTATAATGGAGAGTGGCTAGGATAAACGTAAATAGTTAATTAGTAATGGTTAAAGGTAATATTAATAAGTAATTAGTGATTGTAATTAGTAAAACAATAACATACTATTTGTTATGAATGAGGGATGCCTTTGGCATCCCCTCATCTTTATCCACTCATTACTTCCCATCAAGCTTACTAATGGGGACATTTGGTATCCCATGTCCCTTGGGATTCTACTATGATGAATAAATAGAGAACCATGGCTTTGTGCCATGGTTACTCATTCTCTTGATTTCCAACACGTTATCAGCACGCTCTGAGGCTGAGCCGAATCCCTGCCGACGGACGATCTACGAGGACGCGGATATGGCTTCCTTCTTCGAACTTCGCTAGATCCGGCGGGTAGGATCTAGAGGTAAATTTTTCCATAGATCATCTTTTTAGATGCGCATGTTAGATCTGCGATAATTATTTTCTACAAGATCTATAGTATAATCTATAGCAATAAATTCATATTTCAAACACACAGATTTACTATTAAAACCTCTTTCAAATCTGTTTATAATACAATATTTATTTTATAAAAAAAATTGTTGCTGCTCCAAACTTTGGGGAAAATCAGTGCAAATTGCGAAAACTAAAATTAATGAAATTCGAATTGGTGCATTCGAATTGGTGGCTGGACCCCCAAATTGAATTGCATGTTATAAAATTCGAATTGCAATTGGTGCATTCGAATTGCTAGAAAAAAATCGACAAGGGAGGCAAATTACATTGGCCCTGTTGGAGGGGGTGCTGTTTGATCGCCCAGTGCAGTACGGGGGTCTTCTGGAGAACCCCTGCTGCATCAGAGAACCGCGTCCTGCTGCGTCAGAACTCCCCACCCCCTGTCAGGGGTGGCCGCCGCCCCTCCCCGTCGTAGGGGAGGCTGCCCTTGAACGCCGCCCCTAATCCCCCCCTGTCGATCGGGGCACCGGGGGGTGCCGCCCTGTCTCGCCCCCCTTAGAGGGTGCGCCGTCCTGCCCCTTAGAGGGTGCACCGCCCCGTCTCGCCCCCCTGTAGAGGGGTCGCTGCCCCTAATCACCCCCCTGTAGAGGGGCGCCGACCGTCTCGCCGACCCCCCTGGATCAAGAGTATGATATGGGGGTTGAGGGCTCTAGATCCGCCAAGGGGGATGGACCATTTCCTTTGGCCTCCGGCCTCCACCGCCTGTGGATTAACTAATGGCGACGGCTGTGACTTTCGGTGCCAATGCAATTTTCGGTGGGAGGTGAAATGACTTTCGTTTTCGGTGGCACCGAAAACGAATCATTAAATTGGTGGCATCGAAAAACGAATCGTTAAATTGGTGCAATGATAAATTGACTTGGTGCATTCGTTTTCGGGGGAGGTTTTCTATTCGGCCACCAGACCAAATCATTTCACCCCTGGCGGCTGCCTCTATCATGCCCCCATCCTTTAAACCCTAACCCTAGGGTGAGTGGGAGCAGCGGCATGTGCCTTACCTGATGGGCCAGAAGCCCAGTACTTAACAAAATTGATAATAAAAAATGGGTATTTTTGGCTAACGGGCCTCCAACCCGTAGCCAACCCTCGGGCCTCTGCTTGCAGGCCAAATTAATTTTAATTCAGATATTAGTATATAATTCATTAAATACCCTATTAAACCCTGAAAAATTCCAGATATACCTGGAAACATCAGAAAAATTGCGAATAAATTCTGGAAAAATCCAGAAAAATTGAGGAAAACTCAAGGTCAAGATTTTGGGTATGTCTAACTCCTCTCGGGGTATTTAAGGCAAAATATAAGTTTGGTAATGATTCCAATGTGTAATTCATTATTACTCGCATTATTCATCATTGTATAAAAATTATTTTTACGTTTTAATGATTGCAAGGATCCTGAGACCGCTCTGTCTTTAGGTTAGTTATTTAACCTAACGGGTAATGACGTTTCCCCGCGGTCCAAGTAAATTGTTAAACTTAATTTTTAGATAATATGCTTGCTATGCGGAATATTCATCTTATGCTTGTGTGTTTGCGTGGTTGATTTTTTATATTGCCTGTAGCATATATAAACTGCGTGGATATTGTAAATAATTCAGTCTTGTGGTTTGGGATCAGCCATTTTGAGATACATCTTTTTAAATTCCTCGCTTTCTTTTTCTATTTTGAGAGATATTATAGTGAGGTTATAATATAAAATGCCAAAAGACCGGAGCTCAGCCAAAATGAAGACGAAGATGAAATCTGAATTATTCTGGGACCCAAAATGGGTTTCCAAGTTGTATTTTTCATTTCTTTTTTGTATTTCATTTTATGGACTGTATTGAGACATTTTTGGACATTTTGTTTGTAAGGGTATCTGGTCGATCCCCACATGACTGTTTATTTACTATGCGTTAATTTATTTTTCACAAATATTAATTCATAAGTATTTAATTGCATAAATAAATGGCAAAATTGGCTAGCGTCGATTTCGAGGTCCTTGATGCAGCAAGAAAGAACTACCTGAGCTGGCGAGTGGACCTGAAGTTTCACTTGGGTTCAATGGCACTACTTCACTAAATTCTGGCCCCGCAGCAGCCGAGACAACTTCTAGCAAAGCCCCTGCAGCGGCCCAGCCAGCTGGCGGTTCTACTACTATTGTCTCCGACATGGATAAGGCGAAAGCCATTATCCATAACAGGAGACACATAGATCGGACCTTAAAGGTCGAATATTTAACGGTAGAAGACCCTCTTGAGTTGTGGACGGTGCTAGAGGCACGTTATAGGCATCAAATTGATGTCATACTACCACATACTAGTTATGAGTGGGAAAAACTCCGTCTTCAGGACTATAAGTACGTTGCTTAGTACAACTTAGCACTTCATAATATCACCTCACGCATGAAGCTGTGTGGTGAAGAAGTCTCGGAGCATCGCATGTTGTAAAAGCCATTACCTCGCTCTACGAGAAAGATGCAATCCTCATGAAACAGTACCGTGAACGCAACTTCACGAAGTTCTCTGATTTGCTCTCTTTCCTTCTTAGGGCAGAGTAGAATAGAGACTTACTACTTGCCACTCATAATATGTGCCCTGCTGGTGCTGCCCCTCTCCCTGAAGCCCACCATGTTTCTCCCCAGAAGTGGAAAAACAAGAATAAGTCTAGAAAGAACAAAGGAAAAGCTGCAATGAAACGAGCAAGAGCATCACCCCAGAACAACAACAACAAGCGGATCAAAAAATTCACATGGAAGCGTAAGAACACTGGTCCAGTGCCAATTCCAAAGAAGAACTGGGAGGACAAATGCCATAGATGTGGCATGACTGGACATTGGTCCAGAAACTGTCGCACTCCTCGCCACCTCCTGGACATGTATCAGGCGAGCCTGAAGCCTCACCCTGAAACAAACCTGGCAGATATTCAAGCTCCGACCAAGTTCACTGCACAAGACTTCGAGAATGATGCCCTGCTCGATTGAGTCTTATCTTGCTTTTATCTTTGCATTTTAAAGACTAGTTTCCTTCATCTGTATTTCCTCTTTGGAACTTTATGAATGCATATTTAGCTTTTCTATTCATTCTGATATATAGATGAAGTGTGATATATTGTTGTCAGTGCCTCGATGCATTGGTGAAGCATTAAAACTGCTTCCACATACAAGTAGACTAAAAGATGCAAATTTCTCTCCTAATACATAGAGTTATCTACCAAGTTACAAGGATATTTCGTTTAAATGAACATAACTTGGAAACAATGGATAATAAATAGTGAATATTTTGTAACTCGTCAAAACGATGGCCAAAAGACCATCTACGCACGATTCGTTGGACCCACGTCAGGGCCCCTATCATTATAGATATTCATCCTAAAGAAAGCCAACTTGATTGAGCACCAGAAGTGTGTTTCATTGCTAGATTTTTTTTCAACTCTTGCACAATAGACTTGGTCATCCTGGATCAGCGATGATGGATGCATCATCAAATGAATCCCTTGGAGAACATGAAGATTCTTAAAAAAGGTTGAGTTTCCTTGTCCCCCTTTATCATAAGGGAAAACTTATAGAGAGACTTTCCCTCTTGAAAGTGGGATTAGAGTCTCCTGGCTTCATTGAGAGAATACATGGTGACTTTTGCGGGCCTATTCACCCCGCAAGTGGCCCATTTTGGTACTTCATTGTACTGATAGATGCATCTACTAGATGGTCTTATGTGTGCCTTTTTTGTTCACCCGCAACATAGCTATCTCAAAAGCTGATAATATGGGTGAATTCACTACACATGTCGTTCAAAACTACTGCCAAGCAACTGGTATTGAAATTGAACATCATGTAGCATGTCCATACTCAGAATGGGTTATCAGAGTCTCTGATAAAGAGACTCCACTGGATTTCACGTCCATTGTTAAATCCTAGTTGCCAATGTATTTTTAGGGATACGTTGTACTGCATTCCGCATCGCTTATCACGATACAGCCCTCTCGTGGCCATATCTTATTGCTGATGCCGCTTGCTTATGGTTCACTACCAAACATATCTCATTTGAGAGTGTTTGGATGTGCGAATATATGTCCCCATAGCACCACGTCTTGATAACTGTGAATTTGATGAGCAAAGTCTCATTATAGTAGGCACGCAGTCTTAAGAAGCCTGAAGCTTCTGAGACCATATCATGGGACACAAAAGTCCTACTCTCGTTATTATCCGCATACTATTTCTGTGTGAAGATGAGATCCAGAAGATCCTTCACATTCAGACTAAAGTACATTAATTGCCGGATAAATTCATAGATAAATTCACGGACAACCATAAGATTGTTCGTTCACACGTCCTTGCTGCCAATACGCCAGCTCGGATTGACATCCCCATAGATGGATGCAATCCACCGGCAGCAGATTTGGCTATACCTCAATTGAAAAGAGGACACTGTTGGAATTTCATAATTCCATATTTCTATTCCCATATGGTTTTGATATGACAAACACATTCAGTGCTACTAACTCTATGTATGCAGATACAAGTCAATGCTGAGTTTCACACAATCAGATATCTTCATGCATATTCAATAGGATATATCATTCATGAAGCTGGAAAGGCAAAGGCATCTATATCCACGACTTGGATATATAATCACTTGATAAGGATCCCCTGCAAAGAAGCTTCTCAGATTCAGTTGCAAATGCAGTCCTATCTACGGCTTTATGTAATCAATGTAAAATTTACTTTGTTAGAGTCACAAAGCCTTGTGATAATATGTCTTAGTCATCTAGGTTCCATTACTCAGAGATCTACTCTTCCCAATTTCGAAAATTCGTAACTTTGAAAATTGGCAACCAATAACCCCATTTTGGTCGACCAATTTTAAACCTTCGAATTTGACTATGGGATTACATACGCTAACTACCATAACCGTGTAAATTCTAGAACTGTCTTCCAACGATCAAAATTCCATCTCTAAAGTTTGGTCGACCAATGTGGTCATTCTGGTCGACCAATTTCAAAACTAGCCGTTTTGACCCCAAATTTTCAGGGACGGTTCATGACCGTTTTCCAACGTTCCTCCCACTCTCCAACCGTCCCTAAACACTATAAATAAAGGGGTAGACCCTCTCTTTCAAGACACACAACTTTCCTCTTTCTTTCTTTTCTAGAATTGTTGATTCTAAGCAATCTTGCCTTAGTTGTTCTCATTCTCATTTGCAAGAAGAAATCCATAGATTTCTCTCTTCTTATGAAAACGGAAGAACTTCAAGATTCTTAATCATAGATCTTTTGAGAATTGAAGTTTTCTTCCTTAAAGCAATTTTGTCTCTTTCAACATTATTTTGGAAAGTTGTTTGTGTTCATAATTGCAAGAAGAAATCGATAGATCTCTCTTCTTTTATGAACCAGAGAACTTCAAGTATTGTTCTTCATTACATATCTTATACATCTTGAAGTTCGTCTTTTAACACCATCCTTGAATTCTTTCTCTGAAAATTATACCAAGGCTATAGGTGTTTTTCTATTTCATTATTTAACAGGTTTGAATCTCTGTTTAGAGATTGTACAAAGTTTGGGACACGGGGAGTGTCGCCATTTTTGTAAGTTTGTGCTTGCGGGGCAAGTGATTATAGTAGATTGAAAATCTCTATTGGGAGTAGAGGACTGGAGTAGGATCACAAAGATCCGAACCAGGATAAATCTCTGTGTTGCGATTGGTTTATTTTCAATACTTGTCATTTTTATTCTGTGCCATCTTTGCAAATATCAGTAACGTTTTATTTGCAACATTTTTATTATATACACTATTCACACACCCCTAGTGTATTGATCCAAACAGGCTAAAATTACAATTGGTATCATAGCAAGGTTAAGATGGCAGAATCAAGCCTGAACGCTGTTCCACACAACTACAACACAAATCAGCATCCTGAAGGGCACTCTCAAGTTCGTCCTCCTCTATTTGATGGTTCTAACTACTCATATTGGAAAATACGAATGGAGATTCATCTCCAAAGTATGCATTATGAGATATGGGACATCATAGACACAGGATACACTAAGCCAACAACTCCTGTTGCTGATTGGTCTGCCAACGACAAAGCTGCAAAGACAAACAACTCAAAGGCCATGAATACTTTATTCTGTGCCATGGATAAACATGAGTTTAATCGAGTATCTCAGGCGAAAAGTGCAAAGGAGATTTGGCACATACTCGAGGTAACTCATGAATGAACCAATAAAGTAAAGGAAACTAAGATTGCCTCTTTGGTTCATAAGTATGAGTTGTTCAAGATGCAAGACAAAGCGACGATTGTAGAAATGAACACCAGGTTCACTACTATTATTAATTCTATTAATGCTCTTGGAAAAGTTTATTCTTCTCTTGATCAGGTACGCAAGATTCTTAAGGTACTCTCCCCAGAATGACGTCTAAAGATCACTGATATTGAGGAAGCCAATGATCTTTCCAAATTATCCATGGAAGATCTAATTGGTAACTTAATGGCACATGAAGTCACATTACAAGATGCAAAAGAGGAATCAGATCAAAAGAAGAAAGTACTCACCTTCAACACAACATCAGATAATGAAGATTCAGGTGATGACATGGCATTCTTTGCCAAGAACTTCAGAAAGTTCTTTCAAAAAGGTAAGTATAATATTAAATCTAAAAATACTGATTCTTATCTTTACTTCAATTGTAATAGGCCATGACATATGAAGAAAGATTGTCCGCTTCTCAAGGCCAAATTCAAAACTTCCAACAACAGTGATCAATCCAGAAGGGAAAGGAAGTTTGATAAGATGAAGAAAGCATTTGCAGCAACTTGGGATGATTCTTCAGATGATGAAGATGATGATCATAGTGAAAGTGCTAACATGTGCTTTATGGCACAAAATGATGAAGATAAGGTAAGTTCTTTTAATAACGAAGAACTACTAGATGCATTAAAAGATCTCTATTCTCGTTTCAAAAGATTAAATGGTCAACATAAATCTTTGAAACAGAATAATAATGATCTCCTTCTTAAATATCAAGAATTATCATATTCTAAAAGCACTACACCAAATTCTATACATATTGAGAATTCATCTTCTCAAATTTTAGATCTTAGTTAAGAGAATGATATTCTCAAAACTAAAAATCTAGAATTACACACACAAATATCCGAAATGGATAAACGTATCTCATCATTAAAGATGGAATACAATGAGATGTCATCCAATGTTAATAAATTTAACAAAGGAAAGACAAATCTCGATGATTTGCAAAAAAATCAATATCCAGCAAATCATAAACAATGAATGGGATATTCTCATAAGGATACACCCAAGTCTTATAATACTTCGTCCTCTAGTAGCAAAATAATTTTTATTAAACCACAAAAGAAGAATCACGATTCATTTACACGAAGAAAGTAAATATTCCTACTTCTTCTTCACAAAGAAATGTTACTAACATTTCAAAACCATTGCCTAGGAAACCTATTACGATTAGTATATGGGTTCCTAAGGATACATGTTTGAAAGATAGAAATGATTATATTTCTCTATATACATGTTATAGTTCATTCTTGTGATTACATTAAAAAGCCAAATTCCACTTGGGTTTGGCTTCCAAAAATCTAATCCCAAGGACCCTCAAACAAAGGGTACAAATGCTTAATGTTTTATCTTTCAGGTACCTAAAAAGGAAAGATGGATTTTGGATAGTGGATGTTCAAAACATATGACGGGAAATGTTAACTTGCTTTCAACCGTTAAATATAAAGATGGAGGCACAGTTACCTTTGGTGACAACAACAAAGGCAAAATCATAGGCACCGGAACAGTTGGCAATACAAATCAGCCTATCATTGAGAATGTTTTCCTGGTTGACGGTTTGAAACATAATTTACTTTCCATTAGTCAATTATGCGATAAAAATTACAAAATAGTATTTGAACAAAATGATTGCATCATTTATGATTCTAATATGGCATCTATTTTATTTCGTGGTAAGGAATAACATTTATATCTTATGCATGTCAGTTATCATTCATAATCATTGTTTAATGATTACATCTGATGATACACCTTTATGACATAAACGTTTTGGACACACTAATTTCAAAAACCTAGCACATATTTCAAAACACAAATTAGTAAATGGAATGCCAAATATTTCTTTCAAACACAAACATTTCTATGATGCTTGTCAACAAGGAAAAATGCACAAATCTTCTTTTAAATCAAAGGACGTTATCTCAACAAAGAGACCATTAGAACTTCTACACTTGGATTTGTTTGGTCCTTCAAGAGTAGCTTCTTTGAATAGAAGTAGATATGCATTTGTCATTGTTGATGATTATTCCAGATACACTTGGGTTGTATTCTTGCAAAACAAGAATGATGCTTTTGAAGAATTTTCAGTATTTTGTAAAAAGGTACAAAAGATCAAATCCGCTAACATTGTCACTATTCGTAGTGGACATGGGGGAGAATTTGAAAATGAATCTTTTACCGAGTTTTGTAATGATAATGGCATTACACACAATTTTTCTTTTCCTCGTGCTCCTCCTCAGAATGGAGTAGTAGAAAGGAAAAATAGAACTTTACAAGAATGTGCAAGAACAATGCTTTGTGATAGTAAGTTACCAAAATATTTTTGGGCTGAAGCTGTCGCAACTGCTTGTTATATTATGAATAAAGTTCTTATAAGGCCATTGCTTAATAAAACTTGTTTTGAATTATTTTTTAATCGCATTCCTCGTGTATCATATTTTAAAGTGTTTGGATGTAAATGTTTAATTTTTAATACTAAAGATGCACTTGATAAGTTTGATTCAAAATCTGATGAAGGTATTTTTGTTGGATACTCAACACGTAGCAAAGCCTACAGAGTATATAACAAAATAACTTCAACAGTTGAAGAATCACTACATGTTTCATTTGATGAGAACCCCTCATCTAATTCGCCCATCATAGATGATGAAGAGAATATATTGCCTTTATCTAATTCTTTATATAATATTAAATTTGATGAAATTGATGCTACTAAACCTTCTGTTGAGTCTATTTCAGATAATACAGATCTTCCTAAGGCATTTGCACAAGTTCCGAATCATCCATCAGAATTAATCATTGGAGATATTACATATGGAGTTAGAACTCGTCGTCAAATAGAACAAATGACGCATTGTGCTTTCCTTTCATCCATTGAACCAACGAACATCAAGGATGCATGTGAAGACAGTTCATGGATTATTGCTATGCAGGAAGAACTCAATCAATTTCAACGAAATGATGGTTGGGAATTAGTTCCCAGACCAACAGATCATTCAATTATTGGTACCAAGTGGGTATTCAAAAATAAATTGGATGAATCTGGTCAGGTAATTAGAAACAAGGCACGATTGGTTGCACAAGGTTATAATCAAGAAGAAGGTATTGATTATGATGAAACCTATGCACCAGTTGCATATCTTGAGTCTATTAGAATGTTGTTATCATTTGCATGTTTTAAAAATTTTAAGTTATTTCAAATGGATGTCAAAAGTGCTTTTTTAAATGGTTTTCTCAAAGAGGAAGTTATGTTGAACAACCTCCTAGTTTTATTCATGAAAATTTAGAAAATCATGTTTTCAAATTGAAGAAAGCTTTATATGGTCTCAAACAAGCACCTCGTGCGTGGTATGAAAGACTAAAAATCTATCTTTTAAATTCTGATTATTCTATTGGTAAAATAGATTCCACTCTATTTATTAAGAACATTAAATCTGACATAATCATTATTCAAATATACGTTGATGATATTATTTTTGGTTCTAATAATGAATCTCATTGTCAATATTTTTCCAAAATTATGCAGAAAGAATTTGAGATGAGTCACATGGGAGAACTCAATTACTTCTTCGGTCTTCAAATCAAACAATCGAAGGAAGGAATCTTCATTCACCAAAGCGAGTATTCTAAAGAACTCATCAAACGTTTTGGTTTAGAAAGTTCTGCGGAAAAACGTACTCCAATGAGTACATCTACGTCTCTTGACAAAGACTTAAATGGTAAGAGTGTTGATCAACGTCTTTACAGAGGTATGATTGGCTCTCTACTTTATTTAACTGCTATTAGGCCAGACATTATGTTTTCAGTATGTTTATGTGCACGTTTTCAGGCAGATCCTAAAATTTCACATCTAACTGCCATAAAAAGGATTATTATATATGTTAAGCACACTTCTGATTTTGGTTTATTTTATCCCAAGTCAAGCACATTTGATTTATTATCGTATAGTAATGCAGATTTTGCTGGTTGCAAATCAGATCGTAAAAGTACCAGTGGTACATGCCACTTTTTAGGTCATGCTTTAGTTTCTTGGTTTAGCAAAAAGCAAAACTCCGTTTCATTATCTACAACCGAGGCAGAATATATTGCCGCCGGTTTAGCATGTTCTCAAATCTTATGGATGAAACAAACTATCAGACTATGGTATTGATTGCTCTACTTGCCCTATTATATGTGAGAATACTAGTGCTATTAATCTTTCTAAAAATCATGTGCATCATTCTCGTACAAAACATATTGATGTACGTCATCATTTTCTAGATGATCACGTTCAGAAAGGAGATATTGTTCTTAAATTTATAGCTACTGAACATCAGACTGCTGATATTTTGACTAAACCATTGAAAGAAGAGAATTTTATTAAGCTTCGAAGGAATTTAGAGATTATTAGTGAATCGAACTTATGACACATTCTTATTTTAATTTTTAGAATTTTTCTCAAAGTTTTTCAAATTTTTTGGCTGTTTTTTAAAATTGGTCGACCAATTTGCCAATATTGGTCACCAATTAATGATTTTTTTATTATTTCGGTAACTACTTCGTCTTTCCGCTTATTCTCGTTACCCGTTCCCTCCACTTTTTCGTTCCCAAACTGAACCCATCCGTTCATATTTCAAATTTGTATCTTTTTCAGTTTTCCCAACTGCAAAAAAAATATTCATTTGCAAATGTCCTGCCGTTTGCAAAAATATCCGTTCCCGCCAAAAATTCTATCACAACTTCCCATAACTGTTTTTTTTTCTTTATTTAAATCCTCTCACTTCATGAGGAAACAATTCCCTCATTTCATTTCCCAAGGCCCCGTCCTTTCTTCCCCACATCCACAGACATGCCGTCCTTTCTCAATCAATCATTTTTTTACGTTGGTTGCTACTGGTCCGTTGCTTCTATGATGTTCTGTTCTCTGTTAATTATTTTTGTTGTCTATTTGTTGTATGTTTGGGTTATGTTCTGTGGACTTTGCCTTGGATTTCTAATCAACTAGTGTTGTCTTGTCCTTATGTTACAAACTAGTGTTGTCTTGTCCTTAACTAGTGATGTCTTGTCCTTATGATGCCAATTAGATCCTGTGGTTATAAATTTGTAATACAAATAATTATTCCTTATGTTACAAACTCCACTATCATACTCAATCCAGGTGATTTCATTATGAGTGTTGTCTGCAAACATTTTTTTAAAAACTAATTAAAATCATTTATGTCTGTTGTTATTTGAATCACAAGTAATTCTGCATTTATTACCTCTAGGCATGCTGTCAAAATTACTTTATTCGTTTGATCTTTTATGCTATACGGTGTGTAGCAATTTCAATTTGTACACAAGCGCATCAGCATCAAATTTTTTTTCAGTACGGCATTCAGCAAACATAGTAACAGACATGTCGTTTTTTTGTCTAACTGATATGTCCTTTATATTTTTTATTTGCACTGTTCCAATGAGGTCCGTGGCTATGTATAAACATCACTCCTTGATGGTACCAGACATAAACTTGGCTCTTGTTGTTTTGTTCTGTACCTTTCATTATTTTCCTGGCCTACCTATTCTTCATTTTTAAGTGGCCTTCCCACTAATTATTTTTTAATGGTTTGCCAATTCATTGTTTTTTAATGGCCTGCTCACTTATTCGGCTTCCACAATGTATTTTTCTACAACTATTTTCGGCCACTATACTATATTAGGCCTACACCTCTTTTTTTCCACCAATGAGCACCTTCGCCTTTGGCTATATACTCCTTCTTTTGCCGCTAATTATATTTCTCTCCTATTTTTTTCACTCATTTATTCTTTGCCTCTTTTTGAGGATTCCAAAGTGGGAGAATATATTTTATCTACTCAGGGGGAGTATCCACATATTCAGGGGGAGTATATCTGATATGTTCAATTTTAACGATATATATTTTTGTTTGTCATCATCAAAAAGGGGGAGAATGTTGGAATTTCATAATTCCATATCTCTATTCCCATATGGTTTTGATATGACAAACACATTCAGTGCTACTAACTATATGTATGCAGATACAAGTCAATGTTGAGTTCCACACAATCAGATATCTTCATGCATATTCAATTGGATATATCATTCATGAAGCTGGAAAGGCAAAGGCACCTATATCCACGACTTGGATATATAATCACTTGATAAGGGTCCCCTGCAAAGAAGCTTCTCAGATTCAGTTGCAGATGTAGTCCTATCTACGGCTTTATATAATCAATGTAAAATTTACTTTATTAGAGTCACAAAGCCTTGTGATAATATGTCTTAGTCATCTAGGTTCCATTACTCAGAGATCTACTCTTCCCAATTTCGAAAATTCGTAACTTTGAACATTGGCAACCAATAACCCCATTTTGGTCGACCAATTTTAAACCTTCGAATTTGACTATGAGATTACATACGCTAACTCCCATAACTGTGTAGTTTCTAGAACTGTCTTCCAACGGTCAAAATTCCCTCTCTAAATTTTGGTCGACCAATGTGGTCATTTTGGTCGACCAATTTCAAAACTAGCCGTTTTGACCCCAAATTTTCAGGGACGGTTCATGACCGTTTTCCAACGTTCCTCCAACTCTCCAATAGTTCCTAAACACTATAAATAAAGGGGTAGACCCTCTCTTTCAAAACACACAACTTTCCTCTTTCTTTCTTTTCTAGAATTGTTGATTCTAAGCAATCTTGTCTTAGTTGTTCTCATTCTCATTTGCAAGAAGAAATCCATAGATTTCTCTCTTCTTATAAGAACGGAAGAACTTCAAGATTCTTAATCATAGATCTTTTGAGAATTGAAGTTTTCTTCCTTAAAGTAATTTTGTCTCTTTCAACATTATTTTGGAAAGTTGTTTGTGTTCATAATTGCAAGAAGAAATCGATAGATCTCTCTCTTCTTTTATGAACCAGAGAACTTCAAGTATTGTTCTTCAGTACATATCTTATACATCTTGAAGTTCGTCTTTTAACACCATCCTTGAATTCTTTCTCTGAAAATTATACCAAGGCTATAGGTGTTTTTCTATTTCATTATTTAACAGGTTTGAATCTCTGTTTAGAGATTGTACAAAGTTTGGGACACGGGGAGTGTCGCCATTTTTGTAAGTTTGTGCTAGCGGGGCAAGTGATTATAGTGGATTGAAAATCTCTACTGGGAGTAGAGGACTAGTGTAGGATCACAAGGATCCGAACCAGGAAAAATCTCTGTGTTTGCGATTGGTTTATTTTCAGCACTTGTCATTTTTATTCTGTGCCATCTTTGCAAATATCAGTAACGTTTTATTTGCAATATTTTTATTATATACACTATTCACCCCCCTCTAGTGTATTAATCCATACAGGCTAAAATTACAGACGCCCGCCAGGTACAAAAGATAAAGTTCCTCGAAAGAGGAAGATTTCTGGAGATATTAAAATGATCCCTCCACAGGATGCCGAGCTCAGACCAGAGACCTCTCCCCTCCTGAGTTTTCCTGCAGAGGAAACAATAGGAGAAACATCATTATATTATGTACGTACTGGAGAGGTACTGGACAAATATAGCGCAGACGATTTTGCTTTTGATATTGCCGTTCACGTCGCTGAATACGACGATGACGTTCAACCCACTTTTCTATAGCATAAACGCATAGATTGGCCAAAGTGGGACGCGGCAATAAGAGTAGATCTGGACTCATTCTTGAAAAGCAAAGTATTTGGACCAGTAGTCCATACACCTTAATGTGTAAAACCTGTGAATATAAGTTGGGTTTTCATAAGAATAAGAAATGAAGGAAAACGTGATCATTTTCCTATTTCATACTAAGCCTAAACATCGCTGGAAAAGCCAAGAAATGCAGCTCACTGACGTTATGACTGCATATCTATACGGCTATATAGATATAGAGATCTATATGATACTTCTAGAAGGGTATACTCTACCCCCAGAGATGAAAGAGAGACGCATGAACGTGCCCTCTATAAAGGCTTCAAAGATCATTATATGATCTTACGCAATCACGAAAAATGTGATATAACATATTTAGCGAATTCCTTGCTGAACAAGGATTCCCTAATAATGAAATCTGCCCATGTATCTTTATCAACAGAACAGTGACATGATTTGTATTAGTCGTCGTATATGTGGACGACTTAAATCGAATAGGATCTCTGCAGAGACCATTGATATTTCTGATAGCCTTAAGCATACCTTCGAAATATAATTCCTAGGCAAAACAAGGTATTGTCTCGGCTTACAGATTAAACACCTTCGTAGTGGAATCCTTTTATACCTATCATATTCTTCATACACCAGGAGTTTATGAAGAAAGTTGTCCATTTGCAACCTATTAAAAATGGATACTTATTTATGACGCCTTCCAGTCGCTGGAAGAGGGGGAGGACATCCTAGGTCCTGAAGAACCTAGCTCTAGTGTACTACTTTCACTCCTTTATCTGGCCAACTGCACGTGTCTCTAATAGAACGTTTGCAGTAAAGCTGTTAGCCAGATACAGTGCTGCCCTGGAGAGCACCACTGGACCAAGGATAAGCTGCTTCTGTGCAACTTCCAAGGGTCAAGGATCAACATCCAAGGAATAAATATCGCATATGAGGTTTACAGACCATCGCGATGACTAAGCACAAATGGCCGACCACCTCCTAAAGATATATGCATCATCCTCCAAAAGTCTACATCTTCTGAGAAGCTCATCATCCAAAAAGCATATCTAGAAGTCGCTCATCCAGGTCCAGCAATACCTTGCAGACACTGTGTAGACTAGTAAAAGAATACATACGTGAAGTCATCTACCAAACTTCGAAGAGCGTATCACTACTGATCGCCACTGTTTTCCGGTAGCAGCTAGATATGAGTGAAACTTGTATAGATGAGTGATGATTGTATTTACTTTCAGAACATGATGGATGTATAGACGAATAGGAAATGATTGTATAGATACATAGGAGATCTGCAAGCCTGAAGGTTGTACAGATCAGGGGGAGTTGATAGTAGAGTTGTACTCTTTTTCCCCTAGCTATAGGTTTTCCTATTGGGTTTTTCATAGCCAAAGGTTTTAATGACACAACCTCATTTAACTCTAGACCCTGAAGTGTCCTCCCTCTAATGAAAGCTGAAAGACCTACAAGAATAAGGCTTGTACGGATCAGTGGGAGTAACCTGTGGGTTGCACTCTTTTTCCTTAAGCTGTTGGTTTTCCCACTGGGTTTTCTACATCTAAGGTTTTAACGAGACAAACACAAATTACTCTGGATTCAGAAGTATCCACCCCTTAGCATTATACGCTAAGACCAAAGTAATAGATGTATAATGGGGAGTGTTATGAATGAGGGAGGCCTTTGGCCTCCCCTCATTTTTATCCCCCCATTACTCCCCATCAAGCTTACTACTAATGGGGACTTTTGGTATCACATGTCCCTTGGGATTCTACTATGATGGATAAATAGAGAACCATGGCTTTGGGCCATGGTTACTCGTTCTCTTGATTTCCAACACTATTAAATTGTTGTTTTTCACATACAACTCCTAAAAATTCCCAAAACATAACCTCAGGTTTGTATCGTCACTAGTATCACAAATACAGAGTTCATTTTAGTGTTTGAGTTACGAAAAAATAGAAAAAAAAATCATTTACTCCTTTATGAAATCGTCTGAAATCGTCTTGTTACGGAAATACATGCACGACGAAAACAGGTCGTTACAAGCACCACGCAGTCCAAGGAAGACTTCTCATTGCCCATCATGATCTCCTATTACAAGTCATAACACCAAATAAATTGTTAGTTAATAGATCCGTTCGGCCATTAGACAAGAGCAATTTAGTACTTCCCTTATAGCTTTCCCTTGCATGCCTTTAATTTCATGCATGATATTAATTAATTGTTTGTGCGGTTTAATCTATTGTATTGATGGTAGTGCGATTCATGTTGTTTTCACTAGGTGACGATCAGTTTGACAAGGATGCTAAATAGTACGAGGAGTCTGAGTTCTCAGTTGATGACACTGAGTTCTGAGTGATTGGAGTTGACAGAAGAATACTTGTCGTTGTCTTATCATTTCCTTTTCAATACCCGTTAGGTGAAAGATGTAGTTCTATTTTGCTTTAGACATTGTAATTTTTGAAGGATGAAATAAAAAAGAAATGTGAATTCTTATAATATTTCCTGTTTGATATTATGTTGACTTCGCCGGTGATTGCAAAACCTACAAAATTATTGTGAATGTTACGGCACCCAAGCCATTGGCGTTACAGAAGTTCTTGGTGATGGAACACCATCGAATTTGTTCACGAGGCTTTGGAGCCGATTGCTGAGATGATCCAAGCGGTTCTTTAATTCAATCTTGATCTTAGCCTGATCTGCGGCCATCTTAGCTTGATCTGCAGTCATTTTCTCCCACCTAAGTTGAAGTTGGGAGCTGATCAGCTTCTGCTCCTGAATCGTATCCTCCAACCTCCACAACCTCTCACTTAATTGGCCATCGCCAGGTGTCCACTACCACCTCCGCGAGTTCTTCATATAGCCTGAACTTGGCTCTGGTACCAATTGTTGATCTCATGGGCCGTGCTTCTTGCAATGGCGATACGTGAGATCAATTGAAAGCTCCATAATCTGCTGCCATTGAGCAAGGGAGCAAACTCAAAGCTATGGCTTGAGAGCAAAGAAGGAAGATAGAATAGAATAGCTCAGGAATTAAGTAAGTTTATTCAAATTTCAGATGATCCTTATTGCAACCCCTCTCCCTCGATTTATATACCTTCGTCAGAGACATTTATAACAAACCAACCTCTTCGATCAACAGTTACAATGGTTACACTGGCCAACCGACACCTACTAACTTCCGACGAGGTTGTTTAAATGTTGAGACGTTGCAGGTTATTGGAGATTGCTCGGATCTATCTAGGAGGAGGAGAAGGATATGCTTTAGGCCGTTAGGAATCGGTTGTGAGGCTCACCATATCTTGGTATTTTGATGGACATGATGACTTCACTTAACAACCCGACGATTATGACTTGATCTCGACGATGAACTGCTCACAATCAAACTTCGTTCGATCCAACAGACTCGATTAACCTCCAATGGATCTTTTCGAGCGCGTCATCTTCTCCTAGTAGTACAACATCGAGGCCATGCGATCTCCCTGACCCCGATGATCAGATGTGATCTACTACAACTCCACAGCTTCTTCACGATCCTAGACAGGCAAGTTGATTCGAATTCCATCCAAACATGTTATGCGCTAACACAAACCAAAAAATTCGGATTGATCCAAATTGTCGTCCTGATTGATGTACTGTGTTGACAAATTTGGAAGTTACATCATCGATGGAGGCAAAGCTCAATTGACGTCGTTTTTTGATTCACAGAAAAGCTGGTTAAGCATGCGTGGGGGGACCGTGTCTAGCTATGATCGAATCCATGTCGTCCTATGTGGGAAGCAAGTGATAATGCCGCTAGACTACGGCCCGTTGGCACCTCAATTTATGTCGTTGAATTAATGGTTTTGTATTTATTTATTGTTATACCATTAAGAAAATGAGCATTTTTAAAATAAAAATTCTGTTGGAACTCAGAGAAAGAGTAACCATGGCACAAGGCCATGATCCTCTATTTATTCAATAATATGGAATACCAAAGAACATGGGATCCCAAAGATCCACATTATCCTAAATAAATAAGGGATTAATGGGGGTTTTAAGTGATGTGGAGGCCAAAGGCCTCTCTCACTCCTAACACTCCCCCTTATCCATTCATTACTTTGGTCTTAGCGTATAAAGCTAAGAGGGTGGATACTTCTAGATCCAGAGCAATCGTGTTTGCCTTATTAAAACCTTAGCTGTGGAAAACCTGTGGAAAAAACCAATAGCTTAAGGAAAAAGAGTGCAACCCACAGGTTACTCCCCTCTGATCCATACATGCCTTATGCTTGTAGGTCTTTCAGCTTTCATTAGGGGTAGACACTTCAGGGTCCAAAGTTAAATGAGGTTGCCTCATTAAAACCTTTGGCTATGGAAAACCCAGTGGGAAAACCCATAGCTAAGGAAAAGAGTACAACTCTACTATCAACCCCCCCTGATCTGTACAAGCTTCAAGCTTGCAGATCTCATATGTATCTATACAATCATTTCTTATTCATCTATACTGTAATGCCCTACGTAGCTACTGCACAAATACTAGAGGGAGGGTGAATAGTACTTTAAAATAATTAAGAAGATAATTCCTAATTATCTTGCAAACTTCAACCAACAATGCGGAAATGTAAATGTGACAACAAAGAAATGCAATCGCAAACAAAACGATATAACGGGTTCGGATCCACCCAAGTCTCCCCGACTTGTTCCCGGTGATCCTACGTCCCAAACACCCGGATCCCCTCCGGCTACTTGAGTTAGAAACCTTTAACTCAAATTTGCACTATGAAATACTTGTAGAAAACCTCTACAAGATCAAATCATACACAAATGAAATTGTGACTCCCACAAACCGGGATCACAAACCAACTCTCACAACCGAGAGTAAAACACTTACGATAGCAATGTAAATGAAATAAGAAATGCTTACCACAAAAACCTATGCCTTGAGTAAAACTTACGATTTAGGGCAAAGAGGATTTTGGGGAAGAAGAGTGGCACCAAACCATAGCTCCAAGTAGATGACCAGCAATGGAAGCCTAGGTGGATGTTGGTGACCTAGAATCAAGCACTTGGCTTGGAAGGCTCACAATCAATGAATCTCTCTTTTGAAATAAGAGTGAGGGAGAGATTCTTGAATGGAATGAATGAGCTTTGAATGAGAATTAATTGCTTCTCTTTTGATCTCTAAACTTCAATAATTATCAGTCTTGAATGCTATGAATGCAGCACTCCAAGTATATATAGGATAGATGAAAGAGAGAGCAAAATTAGTGGCATTAAATGCTCCAACGGCTCTATTCTGAAGCAGACTAGTCGGTCAAAGAAGGACCACTGACCGACTAGTTCATCAACTAGTCGGTCGGTGAAACAACATGAACCGACTAACTGAAGAACAGACAAAAAGAGAAGGTCAGAAGATAGTGAACTAGTCGGTCCAAGAAGACTTGCCAACCGACTAGTTTCACAACTAGTCGGTCGGTGAGTGTTCTTTGACCGACTAAGAGTCAAAATAAGATAGGCTGAAATCAAGTTGAACTAGTCGGTCTGAGAACAAAATCCAACCGACTAGTTTCTCAACTAGTCGATCAACAAACGTTCTTAGACCGACTAATGATGAACAGTAGCTCAGGCGAAAAACTGTACACAGAACTAGTCGGTCTAAGAAGGATTCCTAACCGACTAGTTTCACAACTAGTCGGTCGGTGAACCCTCTTGGACCGACTAACTGTAAACAGTAAAGAGCTGAAATTAGTCAAGGCATTCTAGTCGGTTCAAGAAGCTTTGCCGACCAACTAGATTGCCATCTATTCGGTTGGTTCTTCTTCTTGAACCAACTAACATGCACAAAAAACCGTAAAACGAAGCGTGAAGCTTCGGGAAAGTTCGTATGGGCTTTTAATAAGATCCTAGCTCTAAGATATGATCGTTATGAAGATTAAAACGTAAGACCTACTCAAGGTGTCACGCCCCGCTTCCCTAATATGGAAGGCGAGACGTGAGGAGGTCCGCTCAGACGTGGAGCTGTGAAGCTGCAGTCTGATAAGCGTCTGTAAAAATTTCGAAAGGTAGCAGGTCCTTGCATTGCGACGAAACAACAACAATAATAAAGCAGATAAGAAAAATATCCACCAACAACATCCAACAAATATTACATCACAGAATAGTCACAAAAGTACGAGTCTGAACAATAGGCCTAAAGCATGGCCATACAAAACAAAGAGAGGTAGGTGCTACGCACCGAAACCTAACAGCAACTAAGCAAAGGTAACAACTAAGGGGAGACTCCAAACGAGTCTAGGACTGGTCACCCGTATCCTCGAACTCGGTCTCAACAGGGACCTCGAACTCGGCGTCAACGAACTGCTCGTCCTCAACAACCTGCTCTGTCTCAAATCCTGACATGTGACACCCAAAGAGAAAAGGGCACATGTCAGCAAAAGTCTCCCAAGGGAAGCGGAGAACTTTTGTGCAAGGATACAAATATAGAAAAGCGACTAGCAGTTCTAACATGATGAAATGGCATGACATTTAAGAATGCAACATTTAAATGAACAAAATAATAACAATCAAGCACGTTTTAGCAGAGAACTACAATTCACTATTTCACGATTCATGAATCATTGATTTATCACTTTGTGCACAGAGTTTCCGTCTTTTGGCTGAAGTGGCTGTACGGGCTCACTTCTACGCTCAAGCGATCGTTTAACCCTACCCCTCCACGTGTATATGGACTGGCGCCCATCTTCTGGATCACGAGCCAGGAAGTGTTATTGGCATAGGGTTGTACCCGCAAAGCAGGTGCCTAGCCTCAATAGTTACAATTATTGTAGCGTGTGCTACGCAATCACGATAGAACAATTTGATGCATGAATGACATGGCAAGATGCAGATAAGAGTGCGTACAGTTAATTAAAAGTAAACGTGACATATCAGCATGAATGAAAGCATGTAAAAAGTGTCGGATCTAGTTTCGTTGTCAAACTAGATCAATATGGTCGTCTAGGCGACTATCATTTCACCGCCTAGTCTCTTTTACGCAATTTACAAAAATGGCCTAAATAATTACTGGCAAGTATCACTTGCCTGTTTCCGCTGATATCGGTTGTCATGAGTTCGTCTGGACGGGTATTACGTGTCGGTATGTCCGGTTCTCTGTTTTGGTTAGACAGATCAATAAATTAGATATATAGACATCCTAAGAGTGGGTTGTCACTTGCCCCCCCTTAACATTCATTTCATTATTAACAGTACATGCTGCCTGTTATCATTCATTCTCAAGAGTAGGTTCACTTCTCACCTATTAACCTATTAACAGTACATGCTGCCTCCTTTATTACGTCCTGTCCTTTGCTTTTCATTGTTTGTTTTTTTTAACATATAATAATAATACACATGGCTGTCTCCCTTATACTCATTTTTTTTATTCAAAAGACCCACTCCAATTCTTAATTCTTTGTCTCCCTTTCCTATCTTGTTGTGCTCAGTTTCACTTCATTTCTTTTTTTTTTCTCATTTCGTTTGCAGCAACCCCAAAAGGGAATCAAAGAGAAGGGCTTACATTGCACCAGCGAGGAGGGAGGAGAGACGGACGACAGGCTCCTGACGGGCGGCGGCGCGGCATTTCCGGCCAGGCGCCGGCGGTGGGCGCGGGCTCCCAGGCGGCGGCGCACAGCTCCGGGCGACGGCGCGGGGTTAAGGTGGGTGGAGACCGGCTAGGGGAGAGGGTGGAGGAGGAAGGAGGAAGAAGAAGAAGAAAGAAGAGGGTTTGGAGAAGATCTTGGGTTTGATTTTTGCAAAAATCTGAAATGTTTTCAGATCTATGTTGATCTCTAGGTTGAATTTGTTTGATCTGAAAATGGGTTTGTTTACATCCTCTCTTGATTTCTATCAGTTGGGTTTTGATTTTCTGGTTGGATTTTGGGTTGTATGAGGATGGTGGAGGATGATAAATCTGAATTTGGGGGTTGATTTTGGTTGCTGGTTTGGCTTGGAGAATTTGCAGATCGTTGTTTGCAGGGATTTTATTTTGCCGAGGAAGAAGATGTCTTGTTCTTAAGAAGATGAGCAGGGAGCAAATTAATTTCGGTTAGGTTAGCGATTAGGATAGAATTAATAGGTGTTTGTTGACTTCAGGGGGAAAGAATGCATCTGGCTAAACGTGATAAACTTCTCCTCTTCAAAGCTAAACGTGCGTGTTGAATGAAAAAATATTTAATTAATTAATTACGTTTTAAACATGATTAGTAAAAACAAAAAAAAGTAATTAGTAAAATAACAAAACTAAAAATTAAAGTTTTTAATTAAACGTGATGGTTAATTAACGACGATACGGTAAAAACGGAAATACAGAGTTGCAGACGCGTAACACGAATCGTACGGACGAAAAAGTAACTGGATATCAGAAATAGAATACTGGCACGCCCAAACGAAAACGCGCCTAAAGATACTGGCCGTTACATTCTACCCACCTTAGGAAAAATTCCGTCCTCGGAATTCTCATCAACTAAAGAGTAGGGAACAAATATGGGTAACGCTCCCGTATCTCATCTTCCTGCTCCCAGGTAGACTCTCCTGGTGAGTCACGACGCCACATCACCCTGACTAGATCAACAGTCTTGTTCCTGAAGACTTTCTGGCGTCGATATAGGATCTCCACAGGTTGCTGTTCGTACGTCAGATCTGGTCGAACTGTGATCTCTGAGTAATCCACAGCATGAGAAGGGTCGCTGATATAACGACGGAGCTGGGATACATGAAAGACGTCATGCACTCCCACCAAGGACGGTGGCAAAGCTAAGCGATATGCTACCTCTCCAACTCGCTCCAGCACATCGAAAGGTCCAATAAATCTCGGACTAAGCTTGCCTCGCTTTCCGAATCGAATCACTCCACGATTCGGGGAGATCTTCAGGAACACATGATCTCCCGGCTGAAACTCCAGAGGACGTCGTTTAGCATCTGCCCAATGCTTATAACGGTCCTGAGCGATCCGAAGCTTATCCCTGATATCACGCACAACATCAACTGCTTCCACAATCATCTCTGGCCCCAACAGTTCTCTATCACCCACGTCATCCCAACTCAGTGGTGATCGACATTTCCTCCCATAGAGAGCAGCAAATGGCGCCATGCCAATGCTCGCCTGATAGCTGTTGTTGTAGGAAAACTCCACCAGGTGCAGATGATCTTCCCACGAACCCTTGAGATCCAACATGCAAGCTCTCAACATATCCTCCAAGATCTGTATGGTACGCTCTGACTGGCCATCTGTCTGCGGGTGATACGCAGTACTGAACTTCAGACTGGTACCCAGATTGGTCTGCAGACTCTTCCAGAACTGAGACGTGAACCTCGTATCACGATCTGATACGATGCTCACAGGGACTCCATGCAAGCGCACGATCTCCTACACGACATAATTCACGTCACGACTAGTACTAGAAGGAAACTATTAAGGTATGAGTTAGGTCATTACCTCCATATACTTCCTTGCTAATATCTCCGTGGATTGCCCAACTCGGAAAGGTATAAAGTGTGCGGACTTGTTCAATCGATCCACGATGACCCAGATCGCGTCATTCTGTTTGGTGCTCCGAGGTAAGCCAGTCACGAAGTCCATCGTGATGTGCTGCCACTTCCACTCGGGAATCGGCAGAGGTTGTAGTAGTCCAGCAGTGCGATGATGTTCAGCCTTCACTTGCTGACACACGAGGCACTTGGCAACGCTCTGTGCCACACTTCTCTTCATCCCATGCCACCAGAAATTCTGTCGAAGATCTTTGTACATCTTAGTACCTCCAGGATGAATAGAATAAGGCGAACTGTGAGCCTCATTCATCAACTCCTCTCTGATATCTCCGGCAGGTACGCAGACCCTACTACCATATCTTAAAGATCCATCCGCGTGAATTAGAAAATCTGTCCGAAGTCCTGCTTTAACTTGCTCTCTGATCTTCTTCAACTTAGCATCTCCAGCTTGAGCAATCTTGATTCGATCCACGATCGTCGATTGAATTTGCATGTTCATCAACGACGATGTGACTCCCGGTAGTACAGCTTCAACATTCATCCTTCGCAGATCCTGCTGCAATCTCCACTGAGCTGTGAGAATCATCACTTCGGGCAGTCGACTCAAGGCATCCGGTACGACATTCACCTTCCCAGGATGATACTGTAGATCGATGTCGTAGTCTGCCATCAATTCCAACCATCTACGCTGTCTCATATTCAGCTCCTTCTGAGTGAATATATATTTCAAACTTTTGTGATCAGTGAAAATTTTCACTTTCTCACTCAGTAAGAAATGTCGCCAGATCTTCAGTGCAAAGACGACAGCGGCTAACTCCAAGTCGTGGGTCGGATAATTCTTCTCGTGGATCTTTAACTGTCGAGAAGCATAAGCGACCACATGACCGTGCTGGTGCAGAACGCATCCAAGTCCCTTGCCCGATGCATCGCAGAAGATTTCGAAGCCTCCGCTTCGGTCCGGAATAGCTAAGACTGGTGCAGTAGTCAGTCTCTCCTTCAAGGTAGAAAAAGCTTGCTCACACGAGTCTGACCAACTGAACTTAACATCCTTCCTTGTCAATCTCGTCATCTGCTCAGCTATCCTCGAGAAATCCTTGATAAATCTGCGGTAGTATCCAGCCAATCCAAGGAAACTCCTGATGTCCGATGCCGATCGAGGTGTATGCCATTCACTAACTGCTTTGACCTTCTCCGGATCCACTGAGATACCAGCTCCCGATACTACATGCCCAAGAAATGCAATTCTATCCAGCCAGAATTCGCATTTGCTGTACTTGGCATACAGTCTATGGTGACGGAGCGTCTCCAACACTATCTTCAGATGTTCTGCATGCTCTTCCTCGCTTTTCGAGTACACCAAGATGTCGTCTATGAAAATCACCACGAACTTGTCGAGGAAGTCGTAAAAGATAAGGTTCATGAGATTCATGAACACAGCAGGAGCGTTGGTCACACCGAACGGCATGACAACGAACTCATAATGCCCGTACTTAGTCCGAAAAGCGGTCTTGAGCACATCTTCCTTCTTGACTCTGACTTGATGGTATCCGCTCCGGAGATCCAACTTCGAAAATACCCTCGATCCACCAAGCTGATCGAAGATATCATCAATGCGAGGCAGCGGGTACTTGTTCTTCACTGTGATCTGATTCAACTCCCGATAATCAATACACATTCTTCTCGAGCCATCTTTCTTCTTCACTAGCAAGACGGGTGCACCCCAGGGAGATACGCTGGGATGAATGAAACCCTTCTGTAGTAGTTCATCCAACTGCTTCCTCAACTCTTCTAGTTCTGCAGGAGCCATACGGTACGGCGCCTTCGAAATCGGTTGCGCTCCTGGCATAAGATCGATGCCGAACTCCAACGCTCGATCAGGCGGTAGTCCAGAAATGTCTTCAGGAAAGACGTCTTCGAAATCTCTCACTACTGCAGGCTTCTCTGGTTCAGCAATCATAGATGCAATGGTCAATTGGTAAGGCTGGGCTCGAAACTTGACAGGTCCAAGCGAACGTCCTCCGCCGACAAACTCGAACACTGGGTGGTCAGGAATTTCGAACACCACTTTCTTCCGGTGACAGTCGATCGTCGCATAAAAAGCTCCTAACCAATCAATGCCAAGAATAGCATCAAAGTTGGGTAGGTCGTGGACGATGAAATTAGCATATAATTCGTGTCCACTAATCACCAACGGGCATGGTCTGCATCCCAGTGCAACCTTCACTACACCATTCCCAGTTGTAATGTTCCAACACTTGGGAAGTGTATAGGTGGGTATCGAGTGTTCGTTTACGAACTTCCGAGATAGGATGCACATGGAAGCCCCAGAATCGAACAGGGTCAAGGCCGGGTGAGATGAAACTAAGATGACTCCTAAGGGTAACATACAACTAGGTTAACATGGATCTAACTAATCAAATATAATGCATCAATAAGGAAGACTAGTATAGAAGTTACCTGCAATAACTCCATCCTCAGTCTCTGCCTCCACTGCAGTCATCGTGAAAGCTTGTCTCTTAGGCTGAACGGCTTGCTGGAAAGCCTGTTTCTGGGGAATGAGTGGCGCTCCACGTCCAGCGACTACCAGAGCTCTCTGCTGCTGAACTCCAACTGGTGCCTTCCACGGTTGCTTAGCACTCGGGAAATCCTTCAAAGTATGCGAAGCATCGCCACAAACCAAGCACTGGCCCAGGAGCCTCCTGCACTGCTCCTTCACATGACCAGTCTTGCCGCAATGACTGCACGTCTTCTGACTAGGCCCACCTGGCCTCTTAAACTGCACGGACTGATTAGGCTTGAACCAAGGCCTAACCACAGCTCTGGCCTGCTCCATAGGCCTCTTTCCGGCACCTGAATACTGCCCTCTCTTCGATTGGCAATCAGCTCCTGTCTCTTGGCAGCTATCAACAACTTCTGGTAAGAGTCTAAGTCCGAAGAGGAAATCAGACTCTGCAGCTCCAAAGATAAACCCTGTAAGAATCTCTGAGCTCGATCGTCAGCAGTCTCCACCATCTTCGGCGCAAAGCGACTCAGTCTCATGAACTCTTGGTGGTACTGATGCACCGTTAGATTTCCTTGCTTCAGATTGATGAACTGTTGCATCAGCTCCCTCCTGGCAGCTTGAGGAAAATACTCCTCATTAAATCTCGCCTTGAAAGTGGCCCAGGGAATAGGCTTCGCCAACAGCTGCTCTTCTGACTCCCACCAACTGCGGGCATTGTCCTTCAGTTGCTTCTTCACTAAGTCAACCCATCCAGCTGGGTTAACCTTCGAGAGAAGCAGATTATCTTCCGTGTTCTTCATCCATTCATCCGCAGCTAATGATCCTTCAGACCCAGTGAAATATGACGGGCCCAGCTCCCGAAACTACTTCGCTCCCGGCTCGAAGCGAGGGGCATTCTGAAGCATGCCCTGCTGAACCTGCATCATCTGCTGCATCATCCGCATCATCTCCCTCGTTGTGGGTTCTCTATCGTCATCCGCAACACGTCCTGCTCCACCACCAGATCCAGATCCACTACCAGCTCCTCGGGTAATGCGTCTACCGGCCATCTAAGACAAGAAAATGCTCAGATTAGACTTACTCATGACTCGAATGTTATGAATATCTAAATGGATGTTGTTATCATCATTGTTGTTCCGATATTTCGCAGAGGCAAAGAGGAGAAGGACCTGCATGGGCCACCACCAAAACCTGTCACGCCCCGCTTCCCTAATATGGAAGGCGAGACGTGAGGAGGTCCGCTCAGACGTGGAGCTGTGAAGCTGCAGTCTAATAAGCGTCTGTAAAAATTTCGAAAGGTAGCAGGTCCTTGCATTGCGACGAAACAACAACAATAATAAAGCAGATAAGAAAAATATCCACCAACAACATCCAACAAATATTACATCACAGAATAGTCACAAAAGTACGAGTCTGAACAATAGGCCTAAAGCATGGCCATACAAAACAAAGAGAGGTAGGTGCTACGCACCGAAACCTAACAGCAACTAAGCAAAGGTAACAACTAAGGGGAGACTCCAAACGAGTCTAGGACTGGTCACCCGTATCCTCGAACTCGGTCTCAACAGGGACCTCGAACTCGGCGTCAACGAACTGCTCGTCCTCAACAACCTGCTCTGTCTCAAATCCTGACATGTGACACCCAAAGAGAAAAGGGCACATGTCAGCAAAAGTCTCCCAAGGGAAGCGGAGAACTTTTGTGCAAGGATACAAATATAGAAAAGCGACTAGCAGTTCTAACATGATGAAATGGCATGACATTTAAGAATGCAACATTTAAATGAACAAAATAATAACAATCAAGCACGTTGTAGCAGAGAACTACAATTCACTATTTCACGATTCATGAATCACTGATTTATCACTTTGTGCACAGAGTTTCCGTCTTTTGGCTGAAGTGGTTGTACGGGCTCACTTCTACGCTCAAGCGATCGTTTAACCCTACCCCTCCACGTGTATATGGACTGGCGCCCATCTTCTGGATCACGAGCCAGGAAGTGTTATTGGCATAGGGTTGTGCCCGCAAAGCAGGTGCCTAGCCTCAATAGTTACAATTATTGTAGCGTGTGCTACGCAATCACGATAGAACAATTTGATGCATGAATGACATGGCAAGATGCAGATAAGAGTGCGTACAGTTAATTAAAAGTAAACGTGACATATCAGCATGAATGAAAGCATGTAAAAAGTGTCGGATCTAGTTTCGTTGTCAAACTAGATCAATATGGTCGTCTAGGCGACTATCATTTCACCGCCTAGTCTCTTTTACGCAATTTACAAAAATGGCCTAAATAATTACTGGCAAGTATCACTTGCCTGTTTCCGCTGATATCGGTTGTCGTGAGTTCGTCTGGACGGGTATTACGTGTCGGTATGTCCGGTTCTCTGTTTTGGTTAGACAGATCAATAAATTAGATATATAGACATCCTAAGAGTGGGTTGTCACTTGCCCCCCCTTAACATTCATTTCATTATTAACAGTACATGCTGCCTGTTATCATTCATTCTCAAGAGTAGGTTCACTTCTCACCTATTAACCTATTAACAGTACATGCTGCCTCCTTTATTACGTCCTGTCCTTTGCTTTTCATTGTTTGTTTTTTTTAACATATAATAATAATACACATGGCTGTCTCCCTTATACTCATTTTTTTATTCAAAAGACCCACTCCAATTCTTAATTCTTTGTCTCCCTTTCCTATCTTGCTGTGCTCAGTTTCACTTCATTTCTTTTTTTTTTCTCATTTCGTTTGCAGCAACCCCAAAAGGGAATCAAAGAGAAGGGCTTACATTGCACCAGCGAGGAGGGAGGAGAGACGGACGGCAGGCTCCTGACGGGCGGCGGCGCGGCGTTTCCGGCCAGGCGCCGGCGGTGGGCGCGGGCTCCCAGGCGGCGGCGCACAGCTCCGGGCGGCGGCGCGGGGTTAAGGTGGGTGGAGACCGGCTAGGGGAGAGGGTGGAGGAGGAAGGAGGAAGAAGAAGAAGAAAGAAGAGGGTTTGGAGAAGATCTTGGGTTTGATTTTTGCAAAAATCTGAAATGTTTTCAGATCTATGTTGATCTCTAGGTTGAATTTGTTTGATCTGAAAATGGGTTTGTTTACATCCTCTCTTGATTTCTATCAGTTGGGTTTTGATTTTCTGGTTGGATTTTGGGTTGTATGAGGATGGTGGAGGATGATAAATCTGAATTTGGGGGTTGATTTTGGTTGCTGGTTTGGCTTGGAGAATTTGCAGATCGTTGTTTGCAGGGATTTTATTTTGCCGAGGAAGAAGATGTCTTGTTCTTAAGAAGATGAGCAGGGAGCAAATTAATTTCGGTTAGGTTAGCGATTAGGATAGAATTAATAGGTGTTTGTTGACTTCAGGGGGAAAGAATGCATCTGGCTAAACGTGATAAACTTCTCCTCTTCAAATCTAAACGTGCGTGTTGAATGAAAAAAATATTTAATTAATTAATTACGTTTTAAACATGATTAGTAAAAACAAAAAAAAAGTAATTAGTAAAATAACAAAACTAAAAATTAAAGTTTTTAATTAAACGTGATGGTTAATTAACGACGATACGGTAAAAACGGAAATACAGAGTTGCAGACGCGTAACACGAATCATACGGACGAAAAAGTAACTGGATATCAGAAATAGAATACTGGCACGCCCAAACGAAAACGCGCCTAAAGATACTGGCCGTTACACAAGGCTTAACATTCTACGAAACGAAGCTAAAAGACTATAAATAAAACTTGACGAACCGTCTTCAAATGCTTCGATTCGAATCTCTTGACTTCAATAAAGGTCCTTGAGCTTCAACGAAGCTTCAAGCATACGATCATGCGCTTTGAGAAGTCTCGAGACGTCGCTTTTGATGTTCATAGAAGTTTGGCGACGATCTCCATAACTGCGCTAACAAAGAGTTAGTTCACGATATTTATGTTTGTTCATCATCAAAACCAAATCCGGGGAATCAATACTCAACATATACATCCATCATTTTCTGAAAGCAAATACAATCATCACTCATCTATACAAGTTTCACTCATATCTAGCGGCACTGGAAACCAATGGCGCTCTGGAGTGGTATGCTCTTCGAAGTTGGTAGATGACTCCACGTATGTATACTTTTACTCAGTCTTCATTGTGTATGTAAGGTACTGCTGGACCTGGCTGAGCGTATTCTACACTTGCTTCTTGGATGATAAGATTCTCAGAAGATGTGGACTTTGGAGGATGATGTGTAGATCTTTAGGAGGTGGCCTGACATTTGTGCTTAGTCATCGCGATGATCTATAAACCTGCATATGCAATATATATTCCTTGGATGATGATCCTTAACCCTTGGAAGTTGCGCAGAAGCAGCTTATCCTTGGTCCAGTGGTGCTCTCTAGGGCAGCACTGTATCTGGCTAACAGCTTTACTGCAGACATTCTATTAGAGACACGTGCAGTTGGCAAGATAAAAGAGTGTAACCAGTACACTAGATCTAGGCTCTTCAGGACCTAGGATGTCCTCCCCCTCTTCCAGCGACTAGAAGGCGTCATAAATAAGCATCCATTTTTATTAGATTGTAAATGGACATCTTTCTTCATAAACTCCTGGTGTATGAAGAATATGACAGGTATAAAAGGATTTTACCACGAAGGTGTTTAATCTGTAAGCCGACACAATACCTTGTTTTGCCTAGGTATTTCATTATGAAGGTATGCTTAAGGCTATCAGATATCTCAATGGTCTCTACAGGAGATCTTATTAGATTTAAGTCGTCCACATATACGGCGACTATTACAAATTATGTCCACGTTCTTTTGATAAAGATACATGGGCAGACTTCATTATTAGTGAGTCTTTGTTCCACAAGGAATTCGATAAATATGTTATACCACATTTTTCTTGATTGCTTAAGATCATATAATGATCTTTGAAGCCTTTATAGAGAAGATGTTCCTACATCTCTCTTTCATCTCAGGGGGGGTAGAGTATACCCTTCTGGAAGTTTCATATAGATCTCTATATCTATAGTGCCGTATAGATATGCAGTTACAACGTTCATGAGCTGCATTTCTTGGCTTTTCCAGAGACAGTTAGGTTTAGTATGAAATAGGAAAATGATCACATTTCCTTCATTTCTTTTTCTTATAAAAACCAACTTATATTCCACAGGTTTTACACATTCGGGTGTTTGTGTTTGGACTACTGGTCCAAAGACTTTGCGTATCAAGAGTGAGTCCAGCTCTACTCTTATTGCCTCGTCCCATTTTGGCCAATCTATGCGTTTACGTTATAGAAAAGTGGGTTGAAGTCATCGTCGTATTCAGCGACGTGAACGACAATATCGAAAACAAAATTGTCATCGACGACTGTGCTATATCTGTCCAGTACCTCTCCAGTACGTACGTAATATAATGATGTTTCTTCTATTGTTTCCTCTGTATGGGAAATCAGGAGGGGAGAGGTCGCTGGTCTGAGCTCAGCATCATGCGGAGGGATCATTTTAAAATCTCCAGGAATCTTCCTCTTTCCAGGAACTTTATCTTTTGAACCTGTCGGGCGTCCTCTTTTCAATTGAGGTACATCCAATTCTGCTGCCGGTGGATTGCATATATCTTTGGGGATGTCAATCCTAGCTGGTGTATTGGCAGCAGGGATGTGTGAACGAACAATCTTATGGTTTGTCCGCGAATTTATCTGGCAATAGATGCACTTTAGTCTGAATGTGAAGGATCTTCAGGAACTCATCTTCACACACATAAATAGTATGCAGATTATAACGAGATTAGGACTTTTGTGTCCCATGGTATGGTCTCAGAAGCTTCAGGCTTCTTTAGACTGCGTGTCTATTTTAATGAGACTTTGCTCATCAAATTCATAGTTATCAAGACGTGCCTTTAATGCATCGTTTGTCAGGGGTTCTAGGTATCTAATAATACATGGAAAATAAAACCATATAAAGATAACTAGTTTTGAAGAGTACCCATTTTGGTCCTCTAAGGTGGTGCTATTGGGACATATATTAGCACATCCAAACAAACTCAAATTAGATATGTTTGGTGGTGAACCATAAGCAAGCGGCATCAGCAATAAGATACGACCACAAGAGGGCCGTATCGTGATAAGCGATGCGGAATGCATTATGGAGTATCCCTAAACATCCACAGGCAACTGCGATTTAACAATGGACGTGAAATCCATTGGCGTCCTTTTATCAGAGACTCTGATAACCTATTCTGAGTATGAACATGCTACAGGATGTTCAATTTCAATGCCAGTTGCTTGGCAGTAGTCTTGAAAAATATTTGTTGTGAATTAACCCACATAATCAGCTTATGAGAAAGCTAGGTTGCTGATGGATAAAAAAGGCACATATAAAACCATCTAGTAGATGCATCTATCAGTACCGAAACGGGCCACTTGCGGGATGAATAGGCCTGCAAAGGTCACCATGTATTCTCTCAATGAAGCCAGGAGACTCTAATCCCACTTTCAGGAGGGTAGGTTTCTCCATAAGTTTTCCCTTATGAAAAGGGGGACAACGAAATTCAAACTTTTGAAAAATCTTCAGGTTCTCCAGGGGATTCATTTGATGATGCGTCCATCATCGCTGATCTAGGATGACCAAGTTTTTTGTGCCAGAGTTGAAAACTTTGGCAATGAAAGGCACTTCTAGTGCTCAGTCAAGTTGGCTTTATATATGATGAACATCTGTAATGATAGGGACCCGACGGGGGTCCAACGAATCGTGCGTAGATGGTCTTCTGGCCATCCTCTTAACGATTTACATAAATATATTCACTGTTTATTATCCATAGTTTCCAAGTTATGTTTGTTCAAAAGAAATATCCTTGAAACTTGGGAGATTACTCTATGATTTTGGAGAGAAATATGCATCTTTTGTCTCGTTGTATGTGGGAGCAATTTTAATGCTTCACCAGTGCATCGATAAATTGTCCACAATGTATCACACTTCATCTATATATCAGAATAAATAGAATTTAAAAAATAAAGCTAAATATGCATTCATAAAGTTCCAAAAAGGAAATACAGATGAAGGAAACTAGAATTTAAAATGCAAAAATAAAATCAAACTAAGATAAGGCTTAATCGAGCTGATCATCATTCTCGAAGTCTTGTGCAGTGAACTTGGTCGGAGCTTGTATATCCGCCAGGTTAGTTTCAGGGGGAGGCTTCAGGCTCGCCTGATACATGTCCTGGAGGTGACGAGGAGTGCGATAGTTTCTGGACCAATGTCCAGTCATGCCACATCTATGGCATTTGTCCTCCCAGTTCTTCTTTGGAATTGGCACTGGACCAGTGTTCTTACGCTTCCATGTGAAGTTTTTCTACCCATTGTTGTTGTTGTTCTAGGGTGGTGCTCTTGCTGGTTTCATTGCACCTTTCCCTTTGTTCTTTCTAGCCTTATTCTTATTTTTCCACTTCTAGGGAGAAACATGGTGGGCTTCAGGGAGAGGGGCAGCACCAGCAGGGCGCAGATTATGAGTGGCAAGTAGTAAGTCTCTATTCTGCTCTGTCCTAAGAAGGCAAGAGAGCAAATCAGAGAACTTCGTGAAGTTGCGTTCACGGTACTGTTGCATGAGAATTGCATCTTTCTCGTGGAGCGAGGTAAATGGATTTTACAACATGCGATGCGCCGAGACTTCTTCACCACACGGGTTCATGCGTGAGGTGATATTATGAAGTGCTGAGTTGAACTCAGCAACGGACTTATAGTCCTGAAGACGGAGATTTTCCCACTCATAACTGGCACGTGGTAGTATGACATCAATTTGATGCCTATAACGTGCCTCCAGCACTGTCCACAACTCAAGAGGGTCTTCTACCGTTAAATATTCGGCCTTTAAGGTCCGATCTATGTGTCTCCTATTATAGATAATGGATTTCGCCTTATCCATGTCGGAGACAATAGTAGTAGAACTGCCAGTTGGCTGGGCCGTCGCAGGGGCCTTGCTAAAATTTGTCTCGGCCGTCGCGGGGCCAGAATTTAGTGAAGGAGTGCCATTGAACCCAAGTGGAACTTCAGGTCCACTCGCCAGCTCAGGTAGTTCCTTCCTGTTGCGTCAAGGACCTCGAAATCGATGCTAGCCAATTTTGCCATTTATCCATGCAATCAAATACACATGAATTAATATTGTGAAAAATAAATTCACGGAAAGTAAATAAACAGTCATGTGGGGACCGACCAGATACCCTTAGAAACAAAATGTCCAAAAATGTCCGAATACAATCCAAAAAATGAAATACAAAAATGAATGAAAAATATAACTTGGAAACCCATTTTGGGTCCCAGCATAATGCAGATTTCATCTCCGTCTTCAATTTGGCTGAGCTCCGGTGTTTGGCATTTTACATTATAACATCACTACAATATCTCTCAAAACAGAAAAAAAAGCGAGAGATATAAAAAGGTGTATCTCAAAATGGCCGATCCCAAACCACAAGACTGAATTATTTATAACATCCACGCAGTTTATATATGCTACTGGCAATATTAAAATCAACCATGCAAACGTACATGCATAAGATGTATATTCAGCATAGCAAGCATATTATATAAAAATTACGTTTAATAATTTACTTGGACCACGAGGAAACGTCATTACTCGTTAGGTTAGGTAACTAACGACAGAGCGGTCTCAGGGTCTTTGTAATTATTAATACGTGAAGGAAAAATTTAATCCAATTAATATGCATTTTGTTGATTTAACATAATATGGAATAATTAAAAGGATTAAGTAAATTAACCAAAAAGGCTGTTAAAATTAATAATTTGATTTTTCCTAGTTTTTACAGAATTTTCCAGGATTTTTCTGTTAAATTTATGGAATTAATAATGAAGAACAGATTAAAAATTAGTTTTTAATTAATTTTAAAGCCTATTGGGCTTATGTGTGGGCTTCAGGCCCAAACAGCCAAAATACAAAAATATATTTAATTTTGCACTGCAGGCCCATGGGCTTTAAATCTTTTCTCTCTCTCAAAAATACCCATTGGGGGTGTAAAAACACCCTTAAACATACCGTCGGGGTTGTCAAAAAACTTCATATTGCTTGATATGTGATATTCATGACAAGGCATAAAAACCGCTAGAGCCTTTTCAAACCATGATTCTGTTTATGGGAATAAACACTTCATAGCAAACATGTTATGGTGCTCGGTAAATAGAATTAAGTAGCAGTTTACTTGAGTAAAATTATACCCTTTACTATTTGTCATGAAATGCTCCAAACAGGATGAAGCAATACCAATTAATCCACTCAGAACGATTCGAAGGCCCCATATTGTGTATGAATTCTATTGTTCTCAATGATAATTGATCTGTTGCTATTATAATTACACGCCTTTACTTTAGAAATGATAATTCGATGTCATTGTCATTTCTAAGTGATCTGTTGTTATGCATGGATATCATAAAAGAGAGCACCCATGTATAAATCAAATTCAAGCACAAATATAATCAAATTCATGCAGCGACCAATTTGAGTTTTTTTGGCTTAAATTCTATTGTATTTGATATGTGTTATAAATGGGCTTTTGTAGGCGCATTTGTGTATTGGGTATCCACCCATTATGTAACCATACTTCTATAAATACAGGGCTAAGGGGTTCTGTAGCCACCAAGTTTACAACACGTTATCAGCACGCTCGAGGCTGAGCCGAACCTCTACTGACGGACGAACGCGACGCGAACGGGCTTCCTTCACCAAACGTCGCTAGATCTGGCGGGTAGGATCTAGATGTAATTCTTTTCCCTAGATCTAAATTCGTATGCGCATATGTTTAAATCCAAATACTTGGATCGATGTCTTGATTAGTATAGATCTGATTTTTCTATTAAGATCTGCATGCTTAATCAACAGTTTTAATGCAAAATCGTCGTTTTTATTGTTAAAAATCAACTTTTTACGATAAAAACGCCGTTTTGAAGACTAAAAATAGATTTTTTCCAATAAAAATCAGATTTTTATCATCTTCTTCCCCAAAAATCATTAAACCCTAGGGGGATTTCTTCATCGCCACGCGGTCGAAAGCCGCACACGCAAAGCCCCCCTCGATCCCACGCCGCCGCCGCCAGCAGCTGCGGCTACCGCCGCCGCTGGAAGCGGCGAGCGGAACCGCCGCTCGCGGCGGCGGGCTAACCCCGCCGTCGCCTGCAGCCGGCGGGCGAAACCGCCGCCTGCAGCCGGCGGGCCGCACCCGCCGCCTGCAGCCGCGGCAGGCCCCGCCGCCTGCAGCTGCGGCATCTGTCGCCGCTTGCAGCGACGAGCCCTCCCGCCTCGCCTGCAACGGCGCCCCCCGCGTGCGCGCGCGTGTCCGAAACCCTAGCCGCCAAATGCGACAATACACGCGGCTAAAACCCTAATCGGGTGCACGGGATAGCACGGTAGATCGAACCTAAAAACCATAACTAGGGGTTTACCACAAAAATTTCATTTCCGAATTATTTTTCAGATTTAATTATGATTTTTTTTCGTTAAAATTTGAATTATTACATGCTTTTACATCATCGCATTTTTTTGGATTATCTGATTATTATACGTTTAATAATTAGGAAGATCATGCGACCGCTCTGCCGTTAGTTAACTAACCTAACGGTGTATGACGTTGCCTAGTGGTCCAATAATTATTAAACGAAAAATTTTCATTTCCGTTAAAAAATGACTGTGATGATTAATTGCATGTGATGATCAATTGCCTATGATGATTAATTGCATGTGTTGATTAATTGTATGCAATGAAATTAAATGCCTGATGCATTTCTTTACGATGGGATGTTATATATTTTTATTGCCTCTAGCATGAATTTCCACTTAAATACTATAAATGCATGTGTAGAAAATTATATGCCTGCCGCATATTTAATGTTCTGTGATGAACCTTTTATTTAGCATTGTAAAATCTCTATGACATATTTTAATGCCTGCAGCATAAATATATGTCTGAGATGAAATTATTTATATACCTGCAGAATATAAGTAACATGTGTATATGTTTTAATTCATGTTAGCCGAGCATACATTCTTAAGCTCACATGCTTGATTTATTTGCAATGATAATTTAGTTTCTTTTAACTATTTTATTAAGCATAACTTTTAGCTTACAAGCTTCATATTATGTGTATGATAAATCATTAATTGTTACATTTTGCACTCTTATATGATCATCCCTTGCTCTTACTCATGCTCATGATATGACGGTATTTTATGACAACAAACCAATCATGTTTTCAAAAAGTTTAACATCTTATCCAACTTTGACAAAATGAACCTGAAGTTCAAAATCAAATCAAAAGTCAACACCCTTTCACCCTAATAAAAATTAACAAATACGATGGATTATGCGAAAAACATTTATGCGATTTCTTTTAGAGATACGCATTTTGCGGTAAATAGATCTCTCCGATCTATAGTTTATATAAACCAAAATTGACACTAGTAGTTGTCATACCACCGATAAACTCTTTTAGAGTAATCTCACTTTATAATGTGTGATTCTTTAAATCTAGCCTTAATTTTAAGCGTACGCCAGAAGTCGTATCTTAATAGACAAATGAGAAACCATAAATTTCGTAGCCACGTATTTGTTTCCCCTTGAGCATGATTCTTTATCCACATAATACTTGAATGACTCAATAAAAATGGCCTGAAGACCATACTTGAGTTTTCAAATAGACTTTTAAAAGTCTCTCATAAATTAGAAAAGTGGAAATATAGAAACTAACTCATTTCCCTTGTATATGTCTACTTCGTAAGACCAATATTCATTCATTCCTATAAACGACAATAAGGAAGACTGAAAACAGGGGAAGTCTTGAATAAAATGAGAAAGGGAAGATATAATATACCTCGACATGGAGTATGCAATGGCAACCCAATATCAGACCAGAAGTTCTAATAAGACCCATAATGCTTTTTGCAACATGAATGGGCATTAACTTATGCCATATAAAATATATACATATATAGTCTAAACGACGAAAGTCAACTGACCTTATGTATATTTAGCTACTCCCCGAGGACAAATAAACTTTGAAAACAAATTTGATCTGTTGTCATAATATGAGTCTAAAATGAGCACAATTGTGGACGTATGTTTTCTAGAGCACACATCATACTATGAAACTTGTTGCTGTAACATAATTATCAATAGTATTCTCTTGCAGTATATATGTGTTTAAATGCATCACCACAATATTTATTATTGATTTCATGCTTTTTACACATTTTATTTTACTGTGAATGATTTGTCATCCTGAAAACTTCTAAAATGAGGATGCCATGTACTCTCCGAAACTTATAAAGTTTCAAAGGATATTCGTCAAAACAAAATCCCTAATTACTCAAGAACCCAATAAAGCCTGAAGCTTTATCCAACTTTGATCCACATAGTAGTTAATCTCAAGATGTAATCCTTCACAGTTTGAACACAGTTTACCTATTACCGGACAAAATTAACTTGAGCATTTTAATGAACTTTCAAAAGTCCCACATAAATTCGAACAGATGAATTAATTTGGAACACCAGAAGTGGTCTATAATAGACCAACTTTTGATTGATGTCACCCTGGATTGATGATGCAAGACATCATTAACCAGACGAACCTGAAGATTCTTCAAACAGGGGTAAAACTTTCATTATCCCATTCAAAAAGGAAAAATGATTACGAGATCAACTCCATTCACGTGGACATTGACTCTCCTCACTTCCTCAAACGAATTTAAGATGATATACTATCATTAGAAGAATGAGACCTTTAGGCCTTTTGAGAGTATTTGAGGGATAAAAGTGGATTCACACACTCCCTACATATGGCTGATGATGTAACTTAGAGTACTCAGCCATATATCCTCTTAAAATGGTCATAATCAAAACATTGTTATCCAATCGCAGTCCAGATTATTAATAATCACAAAGGACATATTACCTTACTGGGATATTGGTTGGGCTTTTACTTACCCTCATACCACCCTCAAAAATGCTGCAGTGGAACTTATTCATCGGGATTAACCATCCTGGATGAATATATTCCGAGATCCCCAAACGTAGGAGGCATTACTGCACATCTTATAGATCGTGCATCGATGGGTTCATATCCCCAGTTCTATGCTCAACTTCGTTGAAATCGAGCTTATTGCGGATTTTTGTTGGATAACACTGGGAATCAATTATATTTAACAACTGGAAGAAAATTGAACACCCTGAAGTTTTGTGTTCACACCCAGAAATGGGTTATATGTAAATCATTAAAGTGATTTAAACAGATTACTTATCCGTTAAAAACCCAGTTGTAGGTGACCATGCGGGAACATGCAATTACAATGCAAACCATCAAAACGCTTCCTTAGAACCCATTTATATGAACCTGCACCTCATATAAACAGTTTCCGAGAACTCCTAACGTGGGAAGCGTTTAGAGCACATCTTATCGATGGTGCCATGATGAGTATACATCCACATATCATCACTATGGACCATCAGAACACAAAACATTTATCGGAAGTAATTACCCTAGATAAATAGATTCTGAGCACTCTGAACAGGGGAATCATTTAAAATCACTTCTCCTAAGACGTGCATTGATGTGCCCTCTTTTAAAGACTTGATGAGATCCTGAAGATCCTTCACATCTTTAATTTCCCAATATTAGGTTCAATAGAAGTATTATAATCATCCATGAGCCTGAAGCTCAATTGACCATTTAAAAACATTAATACCTATGATCTGATTATCATGAATTGTGATGAGAGTCTGAAGATCCACACTCATGAAACTGTTAAATAGTTATCAGACATAGCAACTGACAATATAAAAATTGCCAAATTCACACATCAGTGCTACTAAAAATCTAGCTAGGAATGACATACCAAATATAATGGATGCAATCCACCAGTAGTAGAAGTGGATATACTCAATGGATAAGAGGACATACCACGAGGCTCCAAAGCGAGAAATAACAACTGGAGACCTTAAAACAATACCACCACAGGAAAGTGAGCTCATCTCTATATCCTCTTCCTTTCCAGAACCTCCAGAAGAGATGAATCTGTAATAAATTGAATACTGTACGTACATGGATATGTATTTGGATAAAACACACGTGTCGACAATTACTCACATTTCATTTTGCCATTGATATCGTTCCCAATCTCCGTTTCCTGAAGCAAACGCAGAAACTTGGCCATATTATGTGGAACGAGGCAATAATAAGTTTAGCTGGACTCACTTATGAAATGTAAAGTGTTTGGACCTGAAGTCATGATATCAAAAGTATCAAACCTGTGGGTTACCGAGTATTGTATAAATAAATAAAATCGTATGATATAAGCAAAACGCTATAGCTTAGAGGTTTATTTCACAGAAACCATGAAGTAACCATGTAAGATGAGCTTAACTCACTTACAAAATTATTTAAACTGATGCATCAGGCTCCCTGGTCATAGTTGCGAAAACCATGCGATTGGCAAAAAAAATTTTAGGCTATGTTGCTATGGATGATGTGACAACATACGCTTACGAATTACCATCCTGAAGATGAAACCATCATCCTGAAGATGAATTATCATCCTGAAGATGAAATCATCATCCTGAAGATGAAACCAACATCCAGAAGATGAATAATCATCCAGCAGATGAATTATCATCCAGAAGATGAAAATGTCATCCAGTTGATGAAGAAACATAGATAATCTCAATCCACTAATACACCTACTGGTTGTATGGATGCACATTAAGACCCCTTCCGTTCGCTGGAAGAGGGGAAGGATATCCTAGGTCCTGAAGTGCCCTACTCAAGTGTCTTTTGTACACTCCTTTATCTGGTTAACTGCACGCGACTCTAGAAAGCATTGGCAGCAAACCCTTTAACCAGATACAGTGCAGCGTCTGTAGCGCACCACGGGACCAGAGATATGTAGCTTCTGCGCTATCTCCAAGGGTCAAGGATCATCCAACATGTTAAATGTATTTGCAGTAACAGTTTACAGATCATCGCGATGACTACAACAAAGGAATGACCAACTCCTGGAGTCCAGCAAAGCATGCTTCCAAGGCAACATCAATTCCACCATCCCGAGAGGCTCATCGATCCAAGAAGCAAATCATAAGTACGCACAACCAGGTCCTGTAGTACCTCGCAGACACAATGACGACTGGGTCAGAGACGTGGTGCTACCTACCGAGTCTGCAGACCACTCCTCTTCAGAAGAGCTCCCTCAGATTCAGTAGCTATCATAGTTGAGCGATACTAGTATAGATGAGCAATGCCTTGTACTTTGTACTTATTATCGAAACACTGTAAGAGATTGATGTATAGTTACCTAGGAGATCTGCAAGCCTGCAGCTTGTACAGATCAGGGAGAGTCAAATGTAGTGTTGTACTCTTTTCCCCTGGCTATTTGTTTTTCCCACTGGGTTTTCCATAGCTAAAGGTTTTAACGAGGCAGACTCATTGACTCTGGATCCAGAAGTATTCACCCCTAAATACTTCCACTAATCAGGGGAAGTTATGGAAAACTGTACTCTTATTGCTTGGCTATTGGTTTTTCCCATTGGGGTTTCCATAGCTAAAGGTTTTAACGAGGCAGTTATCCCTAACTTAGGATCCAGAAGTATCCACCTTTGATGATATCCATCGATCAGGGAAAGTTATAGAAACTTGTACTCTTTTCCCTTAGCCACTGGTTTTTCCCACTGGGTTTTTCATGCCAAAGGTTTTGACGAGGCAAGAACTCTTAACTTAGGATCCAGAAGTATTCATACCTCCATAGTCAGATAAGCCCTATGAACCCTGAAGCGCTCATATACGGCTTACAACAATGGATTGATAATGGGAAGTGTTATAAACGGGCTTTTGTAGGCCCATTTGTGTATTGGGTATCCACCCATTATGTAACCCTACTTCTATAAATACAGGGCTACGGGGTTCCGTAGCCACCAAGTTTACAACAATATGTTAATTTTAAGCAGATGTAATTTAAATTCTATACTCCATCTTATTGATCTAAGGGATCAAAAATTTTTTACCTCTAAATCAAAGATCTAGTGAAGATCGATAAAAAATAAAGATCCGTAGAATGAATCCCCGATTCCAATGCCCTGTGGAAATCGTCGCAACGGATCGCTGCAACCAAAGATTCCAATGGATCAAGCTTCAATGCGCAGAAATCACCGCAACGAATTGCAGCAACCAAAATTCCTAAGCGCAATGAGGATGATTTGAAGGGATAAAAAGAGAAGTTCAAGAACGAGAGCTCTCGTGGTGACAACATGTTGGAACTCAGAGAAAGAGTAACTGTAACGACTGGTTTTCTTGTATCTGGATTTATTATATTATATTATATGTTTTGATGGATTTTCTCCTCATATGTGGTTTTCGTCTCCGTAACTTTCATTTTCGATCGTTTCGTCGTGTTTTCTTAGCTTCTTCCTTAGAATCGTCGATTTTGGAGCAAGTCATTCATGACGGGCTCCGTATCGGTCATATCTTATTGTTAGATCAAGCCTAGGAGTCTTAGGAATCGATCCCGGAGCTTCGCGCTCCATTTCGGAACTTTTGGTGCACGTTAGCCGGTGTAAGAAGGGGAACCGACCGACTAGATGACGATTTAGTCGGTCGGCAAGCCTTCATGGACCGACTAGTGGGATTTCTAAATTATTCAGGAGTTACTGTTTATTCTTAGTCGGTCTAAGTTCATCTTTCGACCGACTAGTTGTTAAACTAGTCGGTTAAGTTTTGTACTCAGACCGACTAATTCTTAGTTCTTCTGTACAGTCGGGTTACTGTTTACACTTAGTCGGTCTGCATTTGTCAACCGACCGACTAGTTCCCAAACTAGTCGGTCAGTGGTTGTTCTTTGACTGACCCATCTGACCGACCAGTGCTGTAAACCCTAATTTTGCCCTAGCCGCCACCAAACTCTATAAATACCCCTCCAAACGTTTTCTTCTTCTTCGTCACGACCTAAAACCCTAGTTTCTCCCCCATTGAGCCCCCTACTACCTCAAACCCTTATTCCTTCATCCCAAGCCCAAAATCCATCATCCAAACACTCCCTTAACACATTCTACCTCTCATCTTCCTCAAAATCTCATCAAACCCCCAAAATCCCCCAAAAACCTATTTCTCCAAACTTCTCCATCCATTTCCAGATCTGAACCCTAGGTTCCCCGGAGCGTTTCTTCCGTTGCCGTGGTTGCTCGGCATCTTTCTTCCTCTCATATACGGTAATAAATCAATCCCTTAATGTTTTCATGACCCGTTGTGTTTTTGAGAAACCCTAATGAAATGAATGTTGTTTTGATGGTTGTTTCTCCATAACAGCGACTTCCCCGTAGATTAGCGTCCGTGGGACGAACCCTCGTTGATCGTCATCCCCGGTGCTAGGCAAGTGAAACTTGCCACTTAGGGTTTAGGTCATGTTTTAGGCCATTTGCTTGTTGCAGGCGTACAAGAGACTAGGCGACGAAATGATACTCGCCTAGGCGCAAATTGAGGAACTAGCTTGACAACGAAGCTAGATCCGACATTTATCATGTTGCATAATTACCATGTCATGTTTAATTTCCATTAACGGTACGCAAACTAATTGTCATGTCATTGCATTCTTTAAGTGTTTCCGTGATTGCGTAGCTTCGCTACAATGCTTGTGTTCCTGGCTCGTGTTCCAGAAGCGGGCCATGTGTTGGTTGATAGCCAATGCCCGAACTACATGTTTCCGGCTAGGTGCACCCCTATGCCAAATGCTTATGAATCGTGAACTAGAACGCGAGCTCCTGTGCGGGGCAACCCTGGCTCATTTACTGAGCTCGTGTGCGGGGACCCTGGCTCGTTTACATGTGGGTATTGGGGGTAAGAGTTAAGCGGCCAATCAACTGGGAGTCTGCCCGATCACAACTGCAGTGGTAAGGCGTAAACTCTGGGTTTTGGGGTAGTGTTAAGCGGCCAATCAGCGTGAATGCCAAACCATTCAGCTGTAAGGCGTAAACATCTACAAACAACTTGAAACGTGACTAGTGAAATGATTGAGATTGTTAGTAGCTTGGCTACTCTTGACTTGTCCCGATAATTGTTCTCTAGTACTTATTGTGTCATCATGTCTTGCTTGTGCACTCATGTTATAACTACCATGTCATGCATACTAAAACTGCTAGGTTCTTAGTTTGCATACTTTCAGTTTCCTTGCCCAAGTCTTTTAGACTTGCTGACATGTGCCCCTTTACTCTTTTGGGTCACACATGTTAGATCCTGAGCCTGAGTACCTTGTCGAGGACGAGGTGTTTGTTGACGCCGAGCCCGAGCTTGTGTTTGACGGGGAGTACGTGGACACTGGGGACCAGTCCTAGTGTCTTCGTTGAGCTTTTCCTTTTGTTTAGACTGCTATTTTGTTGTCGGTGCGTAGCACCTATACTTTGTTACGTTGTTGCTTTTGTTGGCCTTGTTCTGGGCCTTTAGACTCTTTCTTTTAGCCTGGTGGCTTTTCTGGATGTTGAACTTAATTTTCATGTTGGACAAATTATGAGATATGAGAATTTTATTTTTGTCTCTCCTTGTGTTATTATTGTTGTTTCGTTTGTGGTTACAGGGACCTGCTTATGTTTTATTGACGCTTATCGGGTTTGGGGCTTCACAGCTCCACTCTCGTGCGGACCTTTTCACGTCTCGTCTCCATTTTAGGGAAGCGGGGCGTGACAAGTTTTGTTGGTGGCCCATACAGGTCCTTCTGTAACTGCGATTATCGGAGTGACGATAATAATATTAGAATGTCCAATAAGCTAAGTTCGACGTCCGAGTCATAAGCTATGAGTCTAATCTGCTTCGTTTTCTGTGTCATTAGATGGCAGGAAGGCGATTCACCCGTGGTGGAGGTAGTGGCGCGCTCCCTCATGATGAGGAGCCTGAGCGAGAACCCACCAACGGAGAGATGATGCGGATGATGCTTCAGATGATGCAAGTGCAGCAGGGCGTGCTCCTGCAAGTCCAGAATGCTCCACTTGCTCGAGCTGCCCGGGCACTCCCGGATGTCCCTCGCTCCGAGCCGGGAGCGAAGCAATTTCGGGAGCTGGGTCCCGCATATTTTGATGGGTCTGAGGGTCCTCTGGCTGTCGATGGGTGGATTCGAAACATTGAGGATAACTTGAAGATGGCCAAGATCACCCCGGCTGGATGGGTTGATTTGGCGAAGAGGCAACTTAAGGATAATGCTCGGAACTGGTGGGATGCGGACGAGAAGATGTTGGTGGAGCCGATAGCTTGGACTACCTTTAAGTCCAGGTTTGATGAGGAGTTCTTTCCGAAGGCTGCTAGGAAGGAGATGCTGCAGCGCTTTATTGATCTGAAGCAAGGGAGCTTGACGGTGGACCTGTACCACCAAGAGTTCACTAGGCTGAGTCGGTTCGCACCGAAGATGGTGTAGGATGCTGATGAGAGGGCTCAGAGGTTCCTGCAGGGACTTGCTTTGGAGCTCCAGAGTTTTGTGTCTTCCTCTAATCTGGACTCTTATCAGAAAGTTCTGGTCGCTGCGAGGAGGCAGGAGCTGAACCTGAGTCAGAGGAGAGGACATGTTTCCGGTGCTGGGAAGAGGCCTATGGAGCAGGCCAGAGCGGTGGTTAGGCCTGGTTTCAAGCCTAATCAGCCAGCTCAGTTTAAGAGGCCAGGAGGGCCTGTTCTGAAGACTTGCCATTTCTGCGGTAAGCCTGGCCACGTCAAGGATCAATGTAGAAAGTTTCTGGGCCAGTGTTTGGTTTGTTGTGATGCTTCTTATGTCGCGAAGGATTGTCGGCATGCGAATCAGCTGCGGAGGGCACCTGTTGCAGCACAGCCGTTGCAGCAGCGAGCGTCTGCTCCTGCTGGACGTGGAGCAGCTCTTGTTCCACAGAGGCAGGCTTTTCAGCAGGCTATTCCGCCGAGGAGGCAGGCTTTTCTGATGACCGCTGTGGAGAGCGAGGCTGTGGATGAGGTTATCGCAGGTAATCCTCAATCTAGCTTTTACCTTCCTAGCTGGTTTGATTGTTAGATTATGCTGTTTGCTTGAACATGATTGTTTGCTAGACTAGGGTTTGATTGTTAATTGGTTGTTAGGTGTGGTTTTGGTGTGCACATTTCCTGCACGAGTCCTCTTTGACTCTGGTGCATCGATGTGCATTATTTCTCGGAGCTTCGTGGAGAAGCATTCCTTGTCGACGTCCCCTCTTCCCAAGAATTGGAATATCGTTACAGGGAATGGCGTGGTCTCGGTGCATCGTGGTTGCAATTCTTGCTCGTTGGTGGTCTGTGGACATGAGCTTTACGCTGACTTCATTGTCCACGACATCATCAACTATGATGCAGTCCTTGGGATGGATTGGCTTGCGAGCTTCTATGCTACGATCGACTGTCGGAGGAAGAAGGTGGTGTTCGAGATTCCCGGACATCCAGTATTTTAGTTCAGCCGTGGTAGCAGCTCGCTTGGTCCTGTCAGATTTTGGGCCAAACCGGTGGAGGTTGTGGCTATGCAGATGGAGTTGAAGTGGCCGGCTGTGGTGCGGGATTTTGATGACGTCTTCCCCGAGGAGATGTCTGGTTTGCCACCTGATCGAGCTCTAGAATTTTCTATTGATCTTGTTCCGGGAGCGCAGCCGATTTCGAAGGCGCCGTATCGTATGGCACCCGCTGAGTTGGAGGAATTGCGGAAGCAGCTGGATGAGCTTTTGCAGAAGGGTTATATCAATCCTAGTGTGTCTCCGTGGGGAGCACCGGTGCTGCTGGTGAAGAAGAAGGATGGTTCGCGTCGCATGTGCGTGGACTATCAGGGGTTGAATGCGGTGACCATCAAGAATAAATAACCATTGCCTCGCATCGATGATATCTTTGATCAGCTTGGAGGTTCGAGGGTGTTTTCTAAATTGGATTTGAGTAGTGGTTACCATCAGTTGAAGGTGAAGAAGGGAGATGTTCCGAAGACAGCGTTCAGGACGAAGTATGGACACTACGAGTTTGTGGTAATGCCTTTCGGCGTAACTAATGCACCCGCAGTTTTCATGAATCTGATGAATCTGATTTTCTACGACTTTTTGGATAAGTTTGTCGTTATCTTTATTGACGACATTCTGATTTATTCGAAGTCGGAGGAGGAGCATGCCTCGCACTTGAGGACGGTATTGGAGATTTTGAGGAAGCATCGGTTGTATGCTAAATTTTCGAAGTGCGAGTTTTGGCTGGATAGAATTGCTTTTCTCGGGCATGTGGTGACCGGGGATGGTATTTCAGTGGATCCCGAGAAGATTAGGGTCATCAGAGAGTGGCCTGTTCCATCGTCTGCATCTGAGATTCGGAGTTTCCTTGGGCTTACTGGTTACTATCGGCGTTTCATTAAGGACTTTTCCCGTATTGCTGAGCCGATGACCAGGTTGACGCGGAAGGATGTACCTTTTGTTTGGTCGGGTGATTGTGAGTGTGCTTTTGGTGTTCTGAGGGAGAGGTTGACGACTGCCCCTATTCTTGTTGTGCCTGATCGTAGCGATGGATTTGAGATCTTTTGCGATGCTTCTGGCAAGGGTCTCGGTTGTGTGTTGCATCAGCATGGGCATGTTGTGGCGTATGCTTCTCGTCAGCTCAAGGTTCATGAGAAGAATTACCCGACGCATGATTTGGAGTTGGCTGCCGTTGTGTTTGCTCTTAAGATTTGAAGGCACTTCTTGCTGAGTGAGAAAGTGAAGATTTTCACCGATCACAAAAGCTTGAAGTATATTTTTACTCAGAAGGAGCTCAACATGCGACAGCATCGATGGTTGGAGCTCATGGCGGATTATGAGATTGATTTGCAGTATCACCCTGGCAAGGTGAATGTGGTTCCTGATGCGCTGAGTAGGCTTCCAGCGATGATGATTTTGACCTCGCAGTGGAGATTGCAGCAGGATTTCTGCGAGTTTGGTGTGAATATTGTTCTTCCCGGGGAGGCTTCATCGTTGATGTACATGCAGGTACAGTCAACGATCGTGGATTGGATCAAGGCTGGCCAGGCTGAGGATCCGAAGCTGGCAAAGATTCGGGAGCAGGTGGAAGCCGGTCTGCGGACTGACTTTTTCATTCATGAGGATGGCTCGCTGAGGTTTGGAGCCAGGTTGTGTGTGCCAGCTGGAGATATTAGAAAGGAGTTGATGGTGGAGGCACACAGTTCGCCGTATTCTGTGCATCCTGGTGGGACCAAGATGTACCAGGATCTTCGTCTGAACTATTGGTGGCATGGCATGAAGAGGAGTGTGGCTCGGAGTGTAGCCAAGTGCTTAGTTTGTCAGCAAGTAAGGGCGGAGCATCAGCGTACGGCCGGGTTGCTACAACCGCTTCCGATTCCGGAGTGGAAATGGCAATACATCACTATGGATTTCGTGACTGGACTACCTCGGAGTCCGAAGCAGAATGACGCGATTTTTGTGATCGTAGACCGATTGACCAAATCCGCGCACTTTATTCCGTTCCGAGTGGGACAGTTCACTGAGGCGCTAGCAAGGAGATATATGGAGGTAAAATTCTTTTACTCTCCGTTTTTATTTCCTTTTTCCTAGTTTGGATGGTGATGTAACGTGAATCGTGCAGGAGGTCGTGCGACTTCACGGAGTCCCCGTGAGTATCGTGTCAGACAGAGACACGAGGTTCACATCTCAGTTCTGGCAGAGTTTGCAGAAGAGTTTGGGTACGCGTCTGAGTTTCAGCACGGCGTACCATCCGCAGACGGATGGCCAGTCCGAGAGGACGATTCAGATCTTGGAGGACATGCTGAGGGCGTGCATGTTGGATTTCAAGGGTTCGTGGGAGGACCATCTACACCTGGTAGAGTTTTCTTACAACAACAGCTTCCAGGCGAGTATTGGCATGACGACTTTCGCCGCTCTTTATGGGAGGAAATGTCGATCGCCATTGAGTTGGGATGACGTTGGTGATCGGGAGTTGTTGGGACCTGAGATGATCGTGGAGGCCGTGGATATTGTCAGGAACATTCGGGAGAGGTTTAGGATTGCGCAGGACCGTTTTAAGCATTGGGCGGATGCTAAACGTCGTCCTTTGGAATTTCAGCCTGGAGATCATGTGTTTCTGAGGATTTCCCCGAATCGTGGTGTGATTCGTTTTGGGAAGCGAGGGAAGTTGAGCCCGCGATACATTGGACCGTTTGACATTCTGGAGAAAGTGGTTGGAATTTCAGCCTGGAGATCATGTGTTTCTGAGGATTTCCCCGAATCGTGGTGTGATTCGTTTTGGGAAGCGAGGGAAGTTGAGCCCGCGATACATTGGACCATTTGACATTCTGGAGAAAGTGGGCGAGGTAGCTTATCGCTTAGCCTTGCCGCCATCTTTGGAGGGAGTTCACAATGTTTTCCATGTGTCGCAGCTTCGTCGATACATTAGCGATCCATCTCATGCTGTGGATTTTTCGGAGATTACCGTTCGCCCCGATATGACCTATGACCAGCAGCCAGTGCAGATTCTGGACAGGCGTCAGAAGTCACTTCGGAACAAGGTTGTCAATCTTGTGAGGGTGATGTGGCGACACGGCTCGCCTGGAGAGTCTACTTGGGAGAATGAGGATGAGATGCGAGAGCGTTTCCCGCTTTTGTTCCCGGGCACGTGAGTGTTGGGAAATTCCGAGGACGGAATTTTTCTTAAGTTGGGGAGGATGTAACGACTGGTTTTCTTGTATCTGGATTTATTATATTATATTATATGTTTTGATGGATTTTCTCCTCATATGTGGTTTTCGTCTCCGTAACTTTCATTTTCGATCGTTTCGTCATGTTTTCTTAGCTTCTTCCTTAGAATCGTCGATTTTGGAGCAAGTCATTCATGACGGGCTCCGTATCGGTCATATCTTATTGTTAGATCAAGCCTAGGAGTCTTAGGAATCGATCCCGGAGCTTCGCGCTCCATTTCGGAACTTTTGGTGCACGTTAGCCGGTGTAAGAAGGGGAACCGACCGACTAGATGACGATTTGGTCGGTCGGCAAGCCTTCATGGACCGACTAGTGAGCTTTCTAAATTATTCAGGAGTTACTGTTTATTCTTAGTCGGTCTAAGTTCATCTTTCGACCGACTAGTTGTTAAACTAGTCGGTTAAGTTTTGTACTCAGACCGACTAATTCTTAGTTCTTCTGTACAGTCGGGTTACTGTTTACACTTAGTCGGTCTGCGTTGGTCAACCGACCGACTAGTTCCCAAACTAGTCGGCCAGTGGTTATTCTTTGACCAACTAACCAGTGCTGTAAACCCTAATTTTGCCCTAGCCGCCACCAAACTCTATAAATACCCCTCCAAACGTTTTCTTCTTCTTCCTCACGACCTAAAACCCTAGTTTCTCCCCCATTGAGCCCCCTACTACCTCAAACCCTTATTCCTTCATCCCAAGCCCAAAATCCATCATCCAAACACTCCCTTAACACATTCTACCTCTCATCTTCCTCAAAATCTCATCAAACCACCAAAATCCCCCAAAAACCTATTTCTCCAAACTTCTCCATCCATTTCCAGATCTGAACCCTAGGTTCCCCGGAGCGTTTCTTCCGTCGCCGTGGTTGCTCGGCATCTTTCTTCCTCTCCTATACGGTAATAAATCGATCCCTTAATGTTTTCATGACCCGTTGTGTTTTTGAGAAACCCTAATGAAATGAATGTTGTTTTGATGGTTGTTTCTCCATAACAGCGACTTCCCCGTAGATTAGCGTCCGTGGGACGAACCCTCGTTGATCGTCATCCCCGGTGCTAGGCAAGTGAAACTTGCCACTTAGGGTTTAGGTCATGTTTTAGGCCATTTGCTTGTTGCAGGCGTAAAAGAGACTAGGCGACGAAATGATACTCGCCTAGGCGCAAATTGAGGAACTAGCTTGACAACGAAGCTAGATCCGACATTTATCATGTTGCATAATTACCATGTCATGTTTAATTTCCATTAACGGTACGCAAACTAATTGTCATGTCATTGCATTCTTTAAGTGTTTCCGTGATTGCGTAGCTTCGCTACAATGCTTGTGTTCCTGGCTCGTGTTCCAGAAGCGGGTCATGTGTTGGTTGATAGCCAATGCCCGAACTACTTGTTTCCGGCTAGGTGCACCCCTATGCCAAATGCTTATGAATCGTGAACTAGAACGCGAGCTCCTGTGCGGGGCAACCCTGGCTCATTTACTGAGCTCGTGTGCGGGGACCCTGGCTCGTTTACATGTGGGTATTGGGGGTAAGAGTTAAGCGGCCAATCAACTGGGAGTCTGCCCGATCAGCAACTGCAGTGGTAAGGCGTAAACTCTGGGTTTTGGGGTAGTGTTAAGCGGCCAATCAGCGTGAATGCCAAACCATTCAGCTGTAAGGCGTAAACATCTACAAACAACTTGAAACGTGACTAGTGAAATGATTGAGATTGTTAGTAGCTTGGCTACTCTTGACTTGTCCCGATAATTGTTCTCTAGTACTTATTGTGTCATCATGTCTTGCTTGTGCACTCATGTTATAACTGCCATGTCATGCATACTAAAACTGCTAGGTTGTTAGTTTGCCTACTTTCAGTTTCCTTCCCCAAGTCTTTTAGACTTGCTGACATGTGCCCCTTTACTCTTTTGGGTGACACATGTTAGATCCTGAGCCTGAGCACCTTGTTGAGGACGAGGTGTTTGCTGACGCCGAGCCCGAGCTTGTGTTTGACGGGGAGTACGTGGACACTGGGGACCAGTCCTAGTGTCTTCGTTGAGCTTTTCCTTTTGTTTAGACTGCTATTTTGTTGTCGGTGCGTATCACCTATACTTTGTTACGTTGTTGCTTTTGTTGGCCTTGTTCTGGGCCTTTAGACTCTTTCTTTTAGCCTGGTGGCTTTTCTGGATGTTGAACTTAATTTTCATGTTGGACAAATTATGAGATATGAGAATTTTATTTCTGTCTCTCCTTGTGTTATTATTGTTGTTCCGTTTGTGGTTACAGGGACCTGCTTATGTTTTATTGACGCTTATCGGGTTTGGGGCTTCATAGCTCCACTCTCGTGCGGACCTTTTCACGTCTCGCCTCCATTTTAGGGAAGCGGGGCGTGACAGTAACCATGGCACAAGGCCATGGTCCTCTATTTATTCAATAATATGGAATACCAAAGAACATGGGATCCCAAAGGTCCCCATTATCCTAACTAATTGAGGGATTAACGGGGGATATAAGTGATGGGAAGGCCAAAGGCCTCGCTCACTCATAACAAATTCCACCTTCAATAATTGTCGTACTCGGAAACAAAAATTAAGAGAGTGTTGTGAAGGGAAAAGTAAGGAAATAGGTGTAGGGGGTTAAGAGCCCCTCTACCCTCTTATTTATAACTTTCAATGGTGGGCCAGATACCCAATGGGCCTCATGGGCCTATTCATAACACTTCCCCTTATCTAACCAACATTGAATAAGAGGTGGATTCTTCAGGATCCGAGTTAGGATAACTGCCTTGTTAAATAAAAAACGGTTAATCCATAACTTTCCCTATTTTAGGGATGTGTTTTAAGGGTGGATGCTTCAGGATCCAGAGTCGACGAGGTTGCCTCGTCAAAACCATGACTACGGAAAACCCTGTGGGAAAAAACCAGTAGCCAAGGGAAAAGAGTACAACTCTGCGGTTGACTTCCCCTCATCTGACCAAGCTTCAGGCTTGCAGATTTCCTATGAATCTATACATAAGTATCTTATGTATCTATGAGTTCATAGTCTTCTCATCCTGACCCAGTTTACATTTCCTCACTCTCCTCATCCCAATCCCATATACAAGTTTCTCAAAGATACTAGTAGGCAGGGATTTGGTAAGCAAATCCGTCAATTTATTACATGATTGGATCTTCTGTACCTCAATCTGCTTTTGCTTCTGAAGGTCGTGCGTCCAGAAAAACTTGGGGGAGATATGCTTTGTCTTGTCGCCTTTGATGTAGCCGTCCTGTAGCTGGGCTATGCATGCTGCATTATCTTCATGGAGAGGAGTAGGTGCAAGTACGCCGGTCATCAGGCCGGTGGAGGTGAGAATGTGCTGGATCACAGAGCGTAGCCAGAAACTCTTTTTGCTTGCTTCATGGATCGCTAGCAGTTCTGAGTGAGTGGATGAGACGGTTGTCATGGTCTGCTTTACAGATCTCCAGGATATGGCAGTGCCGCCATATGTGAATATGTATCCGGTCTGAGACTTCTCTGAATGAGGATCTGACCTGTAACCTGCGTCAGCATAACCAACTAAACCAGTTGATGCCCCTTTCCTGTAGAATAGACCCAAGTCTATGGACCAGTGGAGGTAGTGCAGAAAAAGATTAACTCCGGCCCAGTGCCGCTGTGTAGGTGCAGCACTATATCTGGCTAGTAAGTTGATTGCAAATACTATGCCAGGGCGAGTGTAGTTAGCCAGGTAAAGGAGTGCACCGATAGCACTCAGATATGGAACTTCAGGGCCTAGTACTTCCTCCCACACTTCCAGCGGCTGGAATGGGTCTTTATGCACATCCAATGATCTGACGACCATTGGGGTGCTGAGGTGGTGGCACTTATCCATCTGAAACTTTTTCAGTAAGTTCGATGTATAAGTTGACTGATGTAACATGATCCCATCGTTAAGATGCTCTATTTGAAGACCTAAACAGAATTTTGACTTTCCGAGGTCTTTCATCTCGAATGTTTCTGTCAGACTTCTAGAAATCTCGGCGATCTCTTCAGGAGATCCGATGAGGTTCAAGTCGTCCACATAGACGGCTATTATGACAAATCCTGTTGTCTTTGCTCTTATAAAGATGCAAGGACAGACTGGGTCGTTTGTAAATCCTTGTTTAGCAAGGAAGTTGCTCAGTCTGTTATACCACATCCTTCCAGATTATTTTAGACCATACAATGATCTTTGCAGTTTTATTGAGTAGATGTCACGTTCTCTCTCTTTTAGTGCTGCTGACAAAGAATAACCGTCAGACAATCTCATATAGATGTCTCGGTCTAAGTTGCCATATAGGTATGCAGTCACAACGTCCATAAGCTACATATCTAAACCCTCTTGGGCTGTTAAGCCAATGAGGAATCGGAAGGTGATCGCGTTCATGACTGGGGAGTATGTGGCTTCAAAATCCACCCCTAGACGTTGGGTAAAACCCTGTGCTACAAGCCTTGCTTTGTAGCGAACGATCTCGTTTTGTTCATTTCGTTTTCTAACAAATACCCATTTGTAACCCACAGGTTTTACACCTCTTGGTGTCTGGACTATAGGTCCAAAGACCTTGCGTTTGGTGAGTGAATCCAACTCCACTCCTATTGCCGCTTTCCACTTTGGCCAATCATCTCTGCTTTGACATTCTGTCAGAGAGCGTGGTTCAATATCATCGCCGCAGTACGCGACGTTGATGGCAATATTACACGCAAATGTGTCATTTATGGTTGTGCTCTTTCTGTCCCAATACTCCCCAGTTCGTACATAGTGTATCGAAACTTCATTTTCTCCCGGTTTTTCCTCTGTTTGAGAGTTTGGGAGAGATGGGATAACATGGCTTACAGTAGCATCCTGTGGTGGTATTTGTTTACCATTGCCAAGGGTCCTACTCTTTCGAGGGACTTGGTCCTTGGATCCCGGTGGTCGCCCTCTCTTTTTGAGAGGTCCGACCATTTCTGCTGCAGGCGGATTGCATCCATTTTGTGGTATGTCAATCCTAGCTGAAGCAGCAGGGACGTGTGATCTGACAATCTTCTGGTTGTCAGTAAATTTGTCCGGCAAGATTTAGACAATGTTTTGGATGTGGAGAATCTTCAGGACCTCCTCATCACACTGGCTTGTGGGCGGATCAAAGTGACATAATGTCTTTGTATCCCAAGTAATACAGTCTGAAGCTTCGGGCTTCTTTGTCTGTGGGCCTAGTCTTGGAAATAATGTTTCATCAAATTCATAGTTTTCTAGACGTGCCTTGAAAACGTCTCCCGCAAGGGGTTCTAGGAATCTAATTATGGAGGGGGTGTCAAACCCAATATAAATGCCTAGGCGACGTTGTGGACCCATCTTTGTCCTTTGTGGTGGTGCTATGTGGACGTATACTACACAACCAAATATTCTCAAGTGTGAGACAATTGGTGGGGCTCTAAGTGCTAGTTGCATTGGAGAAGATGACTGACCTCAGAAGGTCTTAATTTTATTAAAGATGCAGCATGCAAAATTGCATGACCCAATGCATTCACTGGCAGCTGAGATTGAAGTAATAATGGACGAGCAATCCATTGCAGCCTCTTAATTAGAGATTCTGCTAACCCATTTTGGGTGTGAAGATGCGCTACATGATGTTCGACTTCAATTCCCTGTGCTTGGCAATAGTCTAGAAAGACTTGTGACGTAAACACCCCCGCATTGTCCAGACGAAGTTTTTTTATCTGGTAGTCGGATAAGTGGGCCCGTAACCTGATTATCTGAGCTAAAAGCTTAGACGGTGCTAGGTAACAGGTGGACAGTAGACACACATGTGACCACTTAGTAGATGCGTCAATCAGGACCATAAAGTACCTGAACGGACCACTTGATGGGTGTATAGGCCCACAAATGTCTCCGTGGATTCTTTCCAGAAAACTTGGAGATTCCAGGTCCACTTTCAGTGGAGATGGTCTCGTAATCAGTTTACCCTTGGAACATGATGGACATGTGAATTTACCTTTTTGAAGAATCTTCAGGGTCTTCAAGTCTATACCCCTGGTGCTTTTTATGATGCGGTACATCATAACAGATCCATGGTATCCCAGTCTACTATGCCAGAGTTGGAATTCTGGTGTTTGGGGGCACTGCAGGTGCTCCGCCATTGATGTTTTTGGAGTTTGTATACTTGTTTGGTAGAGTCCCGAGGGGAGTCCCTTGAAACGTTCCACAATGGTTTTTGAACCATTTGTAAGAGACGTTACAAGCAAGTATTCCCTTTCATTTTCCTTGACCGTCTCTAAGTGATATCAGTTTAAACGGATATCTTTAAAGCTTAGGAGGTTTCGGATGGATTTGGGGGAGTATAACGCATTCCTAAGTGTGATTTGTGTGTTACCAGGGAGCAATATGATTGCTTTCCCTGATCATTCGATTATATTAGCTGGCCTTTAGATTGTTCTCAGTGGACCAGAGTAGCTACTTATGCTCGTGAAGTAGTTTATGTTCTGAAGGATCGAGTGCGTCGATGCACTGTCCACTAGGCGAATTGATTCCATATCTATATTAAGAAAGACATTTAAGCAGTAAAAAATATGAAGAGGAAAAGATCTACTTTCATTTAATATGCTTAAAAGATTGTTTGACATGGAAAAAACTAGACACAATGCATGAAAAAGGGAAGATACATTGCTAGTAGATAAAAATGGTCCATAACTAGAGAGTGTCATCTCCCATGAAGTCATTAGGAGTCCATGAGGTCTCTAGCAACGTTGCGCTCTCAATCAGGTTTGTCTCAGCTCGAGGCTTGAGGCTTGCCTGGTAGAGGTCCTGGAGGTGTTTCTGGGTGCGGCAGATTCTGGACCAGTGGCCCGTCATTCCGCATTTGGAGCACTTATCCTCCCAGTCTTTCTTGGGAGTACCACCTTTTGACATCCACTTCTGCTTCTTTTCCACGAACTTCTGGTTCTGAGGAGGACCTTGGGGAGTGGCCTTCTTCCGCTTCTTCTGTTCTTTCCATTTCTGGAATTTTGTCTTCTTGTCCATCTTCTTCTTCTGGGAAGACTGGAAGTGTGCCTCTGTAAGAAGTGCCAGTGGAGCAGAGCCAGGAGGGCGCAGGTTGTGAGTGGCAACCAACAAATCTCTGTTTTGTTCAGCCATTAGCAGGCATGAAAGCATATCAGAGTACTTCGTGAACTTCCTCTCATGGTATTGTTGCATAAGGATCATGTCCTTCTCGTGGAAAGACGTGAACGTCTTTTCCAGCAACATTTTCTCCGTCACCGTTTCACCACACAACTTCAGGCGTGAGGTGATACGGAAGAGTGCTGAGTTGTACTCCGCTACGGATTTGTAATCCTGTATGCGGAGGTAAGTCCACTCGTACTGCGCACGGGGGGAGTATGACATCTCTCTGATGCATGTACCTCTCCTCAAGTGCGTCCCATAGCTCGTAAGGATCCTCTGCAGTAAGATACTCGTCCTTCAGGGTCGAGTCTAAATGTTTCCTGATATTGATAATGGCTTTCGCTTTTAGTATATCGGAAACTTCCTCTGTATGAGGTGCTTCTTTAGAAGCATCCTTGTCGGCTGGGGCAGTACTTGTTGTTGCCTTCTCAGTTGGTGTGAGACTGAACCCATGAGATCGCAGATGGAACTTCAGGTCCAACTGCCAACTCAAGTAGTTCGACCCATCGGCCTTCAGGACCGAGAAGTCGACATTTGCAAGTCTGGCCATTGAACAATCTAGTAATATAAAAACAGCATGGATTATTAAACTGTAAAAACAATTAGACATCCACGCATGTATTTTTACCATTTTCATAAAGAAAATTAATATTCATGCATGCTTTTTAACATTTTCATATCGTGAATTAATAAGGAAAAACTTAACATCCACGCATGCTTTTTAACAGTTTCATAACGTGAATAATTAAAAGAGATTAACATCCACGCATGCTTTTTAACAGTTTCATTGTAACATTAACATAGCATGAAAATAGTTAGCATCAACACATTTAATGTATAAGCAATGAAGATAACTTAGGACTATGGGGATCAGCCAGCCGACACCGAAATAAAAAATACAGTCCGAAGTTACATCAAAAAATTGCATGAAAGAATAAATACAACTCGGGAACTTCAAAGAGAAGCCCTTTTCTTCTTTGTGCATACGCCTTTAGCTCCTTTTTGGTGTCCTCCGGTCTTCTTTTTTACATATATTTCCTCACTTACAAATTTCTCTCAAAAAGAAAAAATTGCAGAAAAGAAAAGATGTCGGAAACCTGCATGATCCTTAAAAACATAGCATAATCGCACATCCACGCAGATAATATATGGAAAACATACAACCACGCAGATAATTATTTCACAGGCATGTAAAGATTAATTAAATAATCTAAATAGTGTGCGACGTGCTAAAAACTATTTTTGAAAAACTTTTTACCTTTGATCCATATTTTTAATGTTTTATTTTTCGCTTTAACCCTTTTTATAACGTTTAAGATTTCTTTAATTATTTTGTGCTTTTGGGGCCAAAAATAAAAAAAGGAAAAATTATTGTGTAAATGGGCTAATTTTCAGGCTTTTTGGGCCATGAAAACAACCCATTAGGGTTAATTGGGCCTCCCCCGAAAAATTGGCCCGTTTAGGGCTAGGGTTTCCGAAAAACCCGAGGGGGCCTCCGCGATGCGCCGCGGCGGCGGGCCGCGGCGGCGGCGGGCCGCGGCAACGTGGCCGTGGCGACAGGCCGCGGCGGGCCGCGGTCGATGGCCGCGGCGTTTACCGCCGGCGGCGCTCGTGGAGCGCCGCTGTTTCGTCCTTCGGGCGTGCGGGGTATGGATCAAGGTTGGCGGTAAAAAACTGATTTTTCTAGCATTTAGATCTCTTAAAAACCGATTTTTATTGTTTTTAGACATGCGGATCTAAATAAAAAAATGATTTTTACCGTGTTTTCAAACTTTTTGATCTTAAAACATGCAGATCTACGTGAAAACGCAAGTTTAGATTTAAAAGTTTTGATATTTACCTCTAGATTCGACGAGGAAATCTAGACGACGGTTAGTGACGGATGCCCTTTTCGCTCCCCGTTGAGAAGATTACGATCTTCTTAGACTGAGAGGTTGATAGGTCTCCTTCCTCGCGCGTCGCCACCTTTTCCAACGAGCGTGATCGTGCTGATAACGTGTTGTGAAGGGAAAAGTAGGGAAATAGATGTAGGTGGTTAATAGCCCTTCTACTATCTTATTTATAACTTTCAATGGTGGACCGGATACCCAATGGACCACATGAGCCTATTCATAACAGAGAGAACAAAATTGGATTCATGTTCTGCACGCTCTATGATCTGTGGGGCCCGCACACTAGTTGGTTCAACCGTAAACCCCCCATCGACGACCGTGTCGATACCCCCAAAGATCATTAATTAAACTCACCGTCTATTTAGTTAGCAGAAAACTGCACCCTAACAAACCAATGACGAAAATGCCCACACTCAGTTCCCTAAGCTTTACGACACAGAGTAGGGTAGTATAGTCTTTGTATATTGCCCGCAGAGATCACGTGCTCCGCACAGCTCCGTGTCGTCATTCGCCTTCGATGCTCTCAAAGCGCCGCAACTTCATTCAGAGCTCTTCAAATAGTGCATCTACTTCTTTGTTGCTCATCGTCGATCTCCGAGTTCTCTCTATCTCTCGCTCTCGGTCTCTCAAGCCAAGTTCTTCGATTTGATCAAATGGCGTCCATTGGATCTACGGTCAAAATCGCCGCCGGGCCGCGCTTAGCGCAGCAGAGCAAGGTATATGTCTCGGATCCCTTCCATTTCAGGTTGATCGCTCTCGATCTGTTGATTGTTGGTTGCCTGATCACAGATCTAGGGTTTATTAGTGGTTTTGTCCGGTGATCTGTTGATGTGTTTCATGTATACCTCCGATTTGCATGGATTTGAGGGGGTGATGTGGTTATCATCTAGAGATCGTTTTTGATTACTTGGATCACTTTGTGATGTTCGTAGATTTTTGTTTCTGTTTAAATATAGTATACGTGCTAAATCGGCTCGTTCTCTCTTGATATTGTGTCAAAAAAAGGAGTTGTTAATGTTATCGATACAGAGATCTTAGGAAAGACAGTTGGATTCATATCCAATCCGATCTGAACCCTAATACTCTACTGAATCGGCGATAATACCATATAATGCTACATAATTATATGTTCCTAGTATCTACTGATATACGCGCATGTTTTTTATTTGTTTGTTTGTTTTAATGTCTGCCTATAGAGCTACCCACTGGTTGTCATGTTTTTGGAAAGAAATGGAAAGAAAGGAAAAGTGACGTAAAGCATTAATTGCATAGCAACAACGCCCATGATATGTTTATGTACCAAACGAAATAAGAAATGGATGCTTTGTTTTAAAGAAAATTACGTCGTGAGATGGTTGATTATGAGTTATGACTATCCTTATAACAACACTGGTCGGCATACTGTGATGACAACATCCTCACTGATCAAGAAGTGGCATTTGAAGGATTTCTTTTTGTATGCTTATTCACATCCAAGAAAAGTTGGATTTTGTTTTATGTTTATTTATTCATTTTATTGAGGGTAAATTAGTGCATAATATATTAAAATGATATGGAACTCTCCTGGATATTCAGACAAAGACTTTATGCTTGAGTTTGTATGTAGCTGTATTAAAAAAGAAGGTTACATGGGAAACTGAACTTTGTTCATTCTATGGGTGCATGTTTCGCCCCCATAACTTAGTCGTAATTTATTTGGTATTGGAATAAGCTATGATATTTTCCCAAGCATAAAGATGTTGATTTGCTTTCTAACTAAGCTAAGTAGTCGTTATTTAACAACTTGCAGGCACTTGCTAGCTTATCTGGTCAGAAATTAGTTTCTTTCTCTGGTAGGAAAAGCTTCACATCCCTACGGCTGCACCACCTTCAGATTTGCTGTGCTGTATGGTTCTCTAACACACCATTACTTATTGTTGCACTCTCTTATTTTTTAAAAAGTAATATTGATTCTTGTATGTATTTAATTGCCGCTGATATTTATTTATTGAATCCGTGATAATTTTGTGTTACTTGTCCAGAATATATATTTGATTATTAAGTTAGGTATGGATTACCTTTCGGTTACCATGATAAGAGATAATAGACATCATATTATCAGGTCTCATATGGTTGCTTGTTGGATAAGTTACTTTTGTCCAGGACAATTACCGTTGCATGAGATCTTAATAAAATTTTCTGAGTAAAACAAATTCATTCAACAATCAGAAGCAACATCGCTCTACCTCCATATTTCCTATTTATTGTCTAGCATGATCGCTCTTTCATCGCAACACTCTCATCAGAAGTATATGTTTACATGTTTCTTAACCACGAAGCATGCTAGACCTCAAAGAAAGAATTCAAATGTCAGCAGATTCCAACTCTCATCACAACTATATGTTTACATGTTTCTTAAATGCGAAGCATGTTAGACGTCAAAGACAGAATTCAAATGTCAGCAGATTCCAATATGATTGCGGCATTTGAGACCAAGGTTTGAGGTCTCAGTTTCGGTCTTGGTAGCGCTCTCCAGAAAATTTAGGTTTCGGTATCGGTATCGCCCGTTTTGGCGGTTTTGGAAGTGAGTTTCGGTTCGTTCGTATCAGTAGTTTCAAAAAATTGTAAGTTATATGAAACCAACAATATTAGTTAAAATTTGTTACTAATAAGATAATGACAAACTAATAAAGATAATTTGTAACTTATAATATAATTATCAACAATATTAGTTAAAAATATGCTATTCACGTTATAACCATTTAGCTAAAAACACTTTCTTGTTAGTTACAATATGACAGACTTGTAAATAATGCTTAATATGTTTAGACAAATGTAGGGTGTGAATTGCGTGTCAATATCTCATTTTTGGGGGTTTTAGAGAATTTTTATTTAATTACACATTCTTCTTTCGTCGTCTTCGATCGATACTGAATGGTATCGGCCGGTATCGACCGAAACGGACCGATACCATTTAGTATCGGCCAATACCGAAACTGACCCCCTAGTTTCGGTCTCGTTACCCACCAATACCGAAACGATACGGCGGCCGAAACTTCAAACCTTGTTTGAGACTCCACTGTCCAATATGACAATATGAGACTTTGGGGTTTTTAGTATTGATTCATATCGGGTTCACATGAGTGATCCCGTATCAGGTTCGCAAGATCGATCCGGTCCTTTATACCATTTGATATGATTATGCGTAGAGCATACTAAATTTTTTTTCTTCCAATCTGAGTGTTTATTTAAATTTCTAAAAGGAGATAGGCTATGGTAGGCGTGACTATTTGGATCCAATCCAACGGATCAAACTTGAGACCGACCTAAATATTTGGATTCGGGCGAGTTTAAATTTGGGTTTGGGTTGCATGTGAGTCAACTTGCCTGACCTGGTTTTAAACAAGGTAGGGTTCAAGTTTGGTGGCTAAACATAGGTTGATCCCATTTCAGCCCGATTGAATATATATTTATGCATGTAATTTAATATGTATTCCAACACACTCGCTAGATTTTCTAACTTTATGCACTGGTGTAAGCACTTTATAACCAAGTGATTATGGGCTCAATTCACATGTTCTACATTGAATTGATTAATTGTTTTTCATCAAGTATTTTCTTTATAAGCCAATAAACAGATTTAAGGGGAAACTTTAGACACTAAAATTTATTAGGTTAATTGGTTAGCATCTTTTCTGAATACTTGTTCGAAGGTCAGAGAATCGAGTTTTTGTGAATGCATATAATTTTTTGGCCCCTCACAGTCGAATTGTAGAAGGTACCTGTCAATTGACGACTTGTTTTAACTTTCAGTTTCAACCCTTTCATTACGCATGCTTGGTCATATAATACTCTATTTGTAACTTACAAATGTTTATTCAGCTTAAAACATTTGTTTATTACGATCGCATGATTTTTACCAGTTCATGGTAACTTACAAATGTTTATTCGTAACTTACAAACTGTCAATTATAAATCACAGTTTATGCAATTCTAATGTCCCAGATTAAATGTGGGTCGGATTTGGGTGTACCCTAGCCTGGATCGGGTCAAACTTGACCCTATCCAAACCCAACCGTTAGCCACCTCCATACTATGGCAGATTACCTCTCTTGCCACTTGGCAGCGCATCAACTTGTGAATGTTAAATTGTTCGTTTGGTATTAAATAGTTAATACATTATTCTATCATTTACTTACTGTAACGTGACAGTGAATTCATAGGGGTTCCTAAGATTTTCTAGACATAGTCTATTCAATTGCCCCCTTCTACATATAGTCTATTCAAATCAACATGTAACAATATTCAATTGGAATATGATAGAAATTCCATCAATATTCCAAAAGTCAAAATGACGGTGATTATTGTAATTTTTGAATACGGAAAAAAGGAAGCAGCCAATAGGAAAAATGGAGGCAGCCAATTCAAAATGACCGAAATTGACGACATGTTTTAACGTTCAGTTTCAACCCTTTCATTAGGCATGCTTGGTCATATAATACTCTATTTGTAACTTACAAATGTTTATTCAGCTTAAAACATTTGTTTATTACGATCGCCTGGTTTCTACCAGTTCATGGAATTATAAATCGCAGAATATGCAATTCTAATGACGTTTGGTTGGAGTTTTTCATGAAAATTTATGTGGTTGCACATAATAGAAAAATCCTGAATGGAAATTAAAAAGGAGCGGGACCTTGAAAACACGAGACATAATGCAATTGAAAAGTAGGTGGTAAAGAGATTGCTTGATGCATTTTAGATTTCTTGGAGTTTTTCCAACCAAAAATTGGTGTGTCGCACACTTTTAGGACATGGCATGACTATCGTTGTTGGACACTTACAATGCACACAGCCTTTATTCACCTCAAAAGATGCTAACATGTAGTCATTAGCCTGTTTTTTTGACAAAAGAAAGCCGTTTATCGGTCATTTTGCTATTTGGTGCCATCGTAATTAACTAGATGCATACTTTTATCAATTAAAATACACATGTATGTAGTAAAAACAAGCACATATAACTATATTCAAGTGTCCACATTGATAGTCTAATTTTGTGATTAAATCTCAGATTTGCGGAATAATCTTACCTCTAACCATTGACTTTCAAAAAGAAATGAAATTTTACTCTGTTTTGATCTTCTTAAGTCTCAAAACTCTCTCTATGATGGTGTACCTTCTGAATTCGAGAGTCTTAACCGCAGGGGCCAAAACCATTTTTATAAAAGTTTGAAACCATCAACAGTTATCAAACTGAAATAGAGAGGGAATCAGTTATAGTAACCGTGGATCACAACCGTTGGAAAGAAAACGGGGGAAAACCCAACATTCTCCCACTTGATCCACGTAAACCATCATTCCCAACAAGAAGCAAAATACATGAATCATGGCGATAATCCCTTTTAAAATCAAGTATTATCTTCAATGTATTACAATGCATCATGTTTCTCAGCAATAGGCTATATATCTTAATGAATAAACCCTATGTTTATTCATGGTCCAAATTTAATGGTCTTTCTCACAATAATATATCTAAAAGTGCACATAACCATATATGAGAAAGCATCACAACAAGAATTTCATTAAATAACATTACTACAACAAGGAACCAAGTCCCATTCTATCCACATGATCCTTAAACTTCAGTGGTGGCATGCCTTTAGTTAAAGGATCTGCAATCATTAAATCAGTACGAATATGCTCAATGACGACTGATTTATCCTTAACCCTCTGTTTTATGGCTAAGTATTTGATGTTGATGTGCCTACTTTGGCTACCAATTTTGTTAGCCATGAAGACAACAGCTGTATTGTCACAATACAATCTCAGCGGTCTAGAAATAGAATCCATGATTCTAAGTCTAGTGATGAAATTCTTAATCCAGACACCATGTGTGAAGTAGCCTCAAAACAAGATATGAACTCAGCTTCCATGGTAGAAGTAGCAATCAAAGTTTGTTTTGCGCTTCTCCATGATACAGCCCCACCGGCTAATAAAAATATGTTTCCAGAAGTTGATTTTCGAGAATCAACACATCCAACAAAGTTTGAATCAGAGTAGCCAATGATTTCCAAGTTGTCCGTCCGTCTGTACATGAGCATGTAATCTCTGGTTCTCTTAAGGTATCTCATTACCTTCTTTGCAGCTCTCCAATGTTCTATGCCTGGATTACTTTGATATCGTCCCACCATCCTAACAGCAAATGCAATGTCAGGTTTAGTGCAAACCTGAGCATACATTAGGCTTCCAAGAGCAGAAGCATAATGAATGTTTTTCATCTGTTCTCGTTCAAAGTCATTCTTCGGGCATTGGCTCAAATTGAACCTTTCACCCTTCACAATGGGAGCTATACTTGGTGAACAATCCTTCATCCGAAACCTCTCTAGAACTTTATTAATATACGTCTCTTGAGACATTCTCAGAGTACAATGCGTTCTGTCACGATGTATCTTAATTCCAATAACATAAGATGCATCGTCCAGATCTTTCATATCAAAGCTTCTAGAGAGATATTGTTTCACCTCATATAGCATTCTCTTATCATTGCTTGCAAGCAAACTGTCATATACACGTATAGAATTAAGAAACAAATCTTGCTTCCAATGACCTCATAATAACATTTTCTTCAAATCCGAATGAAGATATAACATCATGAAATTTTAAATACCATTGATTTGAGGCTTGTTTCAATCCATATATGGATTTCTTGAGCTTGCAAACTAAGTGCTCACCGTTACTAAAGGAAAATCCTTCAGGTTGCTTCATATATACCTCTTCCTCTAGGTCTCCATTAAGAAAAGCCGTTTTCACATACATTTGTTGCAATTCCATGTCAAAGTGTGCAACTAATGCCATGATTATGCAAGAAAATCTTTTTTTGATACAAGAAAAAATGTCTCCTTGTAATCAATTCCTTCCTTCTGAGTGAATCCTTTGGCAACGAGTCTGGCCTTGTATCTCTCAATGTTACCCAACGAGTCTTTCTTTGTTTTAAAGACCTTGCATCCAACGGCTTTCGCACCTTCAGGTAACTCAACAAGGTCTCATACCCCATTTGATGCCATCGAATTCATCTCATCTTTCATAGCATTATGCCATAAGTTTGATTCTTTCGAACTCATGTCTTGTGAAAGCGTCTCAGGGTCATTTTCGACTCCAACATTAAAGTCTGATTCCTGTGGATACGCAACATAGTCATTGGATATTGTTGATTTTCTTGTCTTAGTAAATCTTAATGATGCATCAACATTCTCTTGAGGATCATGTTGATCAACTGGTTGATCATCCATCAGCGGTTCTTCTTGAACAACAGGTTGTTCAACCGCTTCCGGAGTTTCTTGAACAACTTGATCTACTGGAACAATATCAACATGTGGTGTTTCAATTTGTCGATTAATACCCGTTTGAACTCGAGGGGCACTACTAAAGACAATTATTCGATCAGTTGATGTGGAGGGTTGATTACCAGCATGACCTCTTTCAGGAATAGTGTCCTGAAAATGATCACTCCCACTGATCATGTCATTCTCAAGAAATTTCGTGTTTCTTAATAAACAATCCTAGTGCTATGAGATGGACAATAGAAATTGTATCCTTTGGACTGTTCGACATATCCAATGAAATACCCATTAATAGTCCTAGGATCTAGTTTCTTCTCTTGTGGATTATACACTCTTACTTCAGAAGGGCATCCCCAAATGTGTACATGGCACAAACTTGGTTTCCAACCTTTTCATAACTCAAAAGGCGTCTTTGGGACAGCCTTAGTTGGAACTCGGTTTAATATGTACGCTGCCGTTTTAAGAGCTTCAGTCCATAAGTATATAGGAAGTTTGACATTACTGCGTATACTCCTAACCATCTCCATTAAGTCCCGTTTCTTCTTTCAGCTACACCATTCTCACTAGGAGATCCTATATTGGTATACTGAGCAACTATTCCATGCTCTTGAAGAAACCTTGCAAATGGACCAGGTGCTTGACCACCTTCAGTGTATCTACCATAATACTCTTCTCATCTATCAGTTCTCACGATTTTAATTTGTTTTCCACATTGTTTCTCTACTTCTGCCTTAAAAACCTTAAAGGCATTTAACGCTTCACTTTTGTTATGAAGCAAGTAGATATACATGAAATGTGAAAATCGTAAATAAAGGAGATAAAGTATTTCGGACCACTTATGTCCATGTCTGGACATCAAATATCTGAATGAATGATTTCAAGCAATTCAGAACTTCTATGCTCTCCCTTTTTTGATATCTTGGTCTGCTTTCCTTTTATGCAGTCAACACAAATCTCGAAGTCAGCAAAATCCAAAGTACTAAGTACTCCGTCATTTACTAACTTTCTGATTCTATCCTTGGAGATATGTCTCAATCTCCGGTGCCATAACATAGAAGATTCCTCATTCATAACACATCTTTTTATGCCAGCATTACCATGCATAACAATATTGTTTAGCAAATTAAACATAAATAGACCATTATACAACATGCCATTTCCAACAACATCTGAATTATAACATAAACTGAATGATGTTCCATGGGAATTAAAAGCATAACCCAAAGGCAATAGTCTTGAAACTGAAATCAAATTCCTGGAAAACCCAGGTACATAAAAAACATTGTGCAAAACCAAAACAAAACCACTAGATAAAATAAGTCGGCATGTTCCAACAAATTCGACAGCTGAACGCATTTTGTTTCATGAGAAAATGCCTCGTTCATTCCCGCTGGTTTTCGCAGGTTTGTCATACCATGCAAAGTTGTTGAAACATGGATTGAAGAACCAGAGTCAATCCACCACGTGTCACAATGAACATCATTCAAGTTGATTCAAAACAGACAAGGAAGATTGAGTTACCTTTCTTCTTACGCCACTGAAGAAACTTTAGACA
>JAULAV010007657.1:0-44043 GCA_030789695.1 Scilla litardierei | reverse complement strand
TTTCCATGTCCCCATTCCGTGTCGTGTCGTATCAGTGTCCCATGTCATTGTCCATACTTTTTATGTAAATTCATGTTTTAAACAATATTTGGTATTTGTTATAGAACATCTAGCACACTTTACAGGTGAATTTCAAACTTTATAATGAAATACTATTTTTATACACTTTGTTTGTGCTATTGGTTTGTGAGACGCTTGAGGTTGTCTGGTAGTGTGCAAATCTGCTTGATTATGTCAGTTCAGCCTTATGTTATTGAACCTATATGCAGATTTGCGGCTTATTGTATGCGTCTTTATAAAAGTAATTCATATAATATTACATAGTGTTACTATGATTTGCCTGAGACAATTCTTTCCTTAATTTGTCTATCAGCAGTAGTGCAAATGTGTAGTCATCTTGGTTTCTATTAGAATTGATATTTTTTTTTGCTTTCAGCTGTCTTTTTCCAAATATTTGTTCTTCACAATTTTCTGCTTTATTCTTTTACTTTTCTCAATGACTCAAATTATTATTGCCTTGCATAGAGAGGACAACAATCTTTCTAATGTAGCTTCTGCTGCCCCAAGTTATGACAAATCACCACCACACCACTATGTGTGACACCGAATATTCTATCTTTGGGACATATATTATTATGCATACATTGAGCCTGTATAACAGCATGCATATGAGTGTGACAATCTGATCAGATGCATTGACATTCTTTGCTAGTATCCAGATGTGACTTGATTTCATGTTGTAGTGATAGAGTATATTTGCATTCCAGATCCCGCAGATCAGAAGAAACCCGCAGCTCAGATGAAACGTAAACAATCTGGCAGATTTCGAGGAAAAGAGTTCTTAGAAGGGTATGCATATTGTGGATGATGTAGTTTAACAGGTTTTTACTCAGTATGAATTATTTACCCCAGTATGATAAATTCTGTCTCATGTTCTGAAATTACATAAAACCAAAATGTTATCGGAGTGGTCAGCTGGAAGAACTCCTCTTTATACTCTTATCGATATGTACACAACAAAATTTATGAGTTATTGCCAGCTTCACTGCATTGCAGAGTTGATTATACTAAACAACTTTGTTCTTCTCAAAACCAATCTTGGCTGACTTAAAATATTTTCAAATACTTGTAGGTAGACATTTCCCCTTGTTTAGCGGACACCTTTCTGTCTGTTAAAATTTTAATTTTGACATGTGACTTAATAGTCTGTTCTAATTTTGCAGGTGGGTTGAGTTCACAAAGAAAAGTGTTGCGAAGAGGGTTGCAAATATACTAAATGGTGAACAAATAGGTAGTTATATCTCAGTTCTGTGAGACATGAATTAGTTTTTTCCATACACGAGCTTGCCTTCCGGGTTTATACATTATCATGATGTGCTATGACATGGTTTTATAGAGCAATTAAATTCTCTAGTTAACTGAGGATGTCGATGTAAAGGATTCATCAAGTTCTTCTGTGGGCATAACTTAGTGGAGTTTCTTGCATAATTTTGGCTTAGGTAATGTACGTTGAGTTTTGGGGGTAAAATGTGTGTATGCAGAATGAACTTAAAGCATCAATTTGGAATTCTGATCATAAGATTTGAGTTTTGGGGGTAAAATGTGTGTATGCAGAATGAACTTAAAGCATCAATTTGGAATTCTGTTCCTAAGATTTCCTTCGATGTTATTATTCTGTGCCCATCCTTTAGGAAGTCTTCCATGAACAATGTAATAGAATTACTTTAGTATCTGTGTTTATTATGTTCAGAGTTAGTCATTTCATTGTCAGATATTTTAATGCAATTCATCTAACTTCAAGCAACTTGAGTTCTATTTGAATTGATTGACCTACATCAGCTTCTTTCTTTTGTTTAAATTGGGTGCATTTGGTTGGGGGTGACCCAAAATCTGGAAAAGCTAAATGGTAGCACAAGCTGTGGAATTAGGACTGTATCCAGCTGTCTTTCAAATTATGTAATTCATCCCTTCTAAGCTGCAGATTATGGTAACTCTACCAACATTGAAGGCAGTTATAAGTGATAAAAGTGTTGTAAGAGCTGTGAAACTCCAGAAAATTCTTTGCTGGATTCTGAGTTGTGGATTATCGAATAGACTGGGAATCGAGTTTTCCCTGTGCATGTGAACAATCTGAAAACATATATGATTGTATCTTGCATGTTTTTAGACACAGATTGCAAAGTTATTTGTTTTTGTGTCTGTTTTGATGTCAGGTGGAAGGAGGAGGTCTTCATTTTATTATGACATTTGGAACATCAAGTATTTAAGTAAATTTAAATGGGATGATATGACTAGTGAGATAGGTATGCAAAACTCATAAATGTTCTTCTTTTCCACAAATATCATCAGTATAGATATTAGATGCAATAGGTCACTTGACACGATGCACTGTTTATGCAGCTGACAATAATCACACCCGGGAACAGAAGCTGGCCTTGGAGATATCTGCTGCGAAGAGGGAGCGTGATTTCTACCTGTCAAAAGTGGATCAGTCTCGTGCTTTAAATGCCATGCAAGAACGCATGAAGAAAGTCCGTATGCTTATACTCTGTTTTTTCCCTCATGCAGTATGGTTTCTCTAGGTTTGTGCTAAAGCGGGCAGTTATATAGTTTGCGGGCTACAGTTTCTGTACTCCCTGTTTCATTGGGAGTCAGTACTAGTTGCCACTATACTCTGTCATTCATTGTTAGTGGTAAACAGTTGAAGGCTCTATGGAGCATTTAGTATTAACCTCTTCTATTTCAAGAGACTAGATAGCCAAAGCCATTGCTTTGCTTAGTTGTCACCAGTACCTTGTCTAGATAGTTCTAGAGATCTTTATAGTTTACATAAAATTACCTTTATATTAAAATCACATTGATTTACTGTGAACTATTTGTGTGGGTCTTGATTTATGAACTTGCATTGCAGGTTCAAATTCATATAAATCCAAATCTGCAATTTCAGTAGTTATACCCATCGCTTATGATTACCAAAGCCTGGAAATAGTTGACCTTTTGCAATGAAGGATATGAACGGAGTGTCCAGATTTTCCGTGTGGGTATTTCATCCATACAGTTCGTACTACTGATTGTATGGCTGAGATAGCATTAGCTTGTCCACGAATTTTGTAAAGCAGGGATGAATTTATTTTGAATAGTAAAGAGAATATAAAAAGGAGATCCAATATTTAAAGGGGGAAACATATATAACATGCAGCAGTAGGATGTCGGGTATTTTCTTCATATATGGAGGAAATTTGTATCAGGTTGTTGCACCGTAATGTTCATACTAGTCTCTATGGGCCTGCTTGAGACCCAATCAAAGGACCATAAGCCTAATTTTTGTTTTCCCAATGGATTTGGGGTTATCCAACTTCCAAAGTATTGCATTGTTTTCCTTTCAATGACTAAAACCCTAAGGATTGAAATTAAAAAAGTAGCTCGATTCCTTGGATCTAAAATGGGTGGTCGATCTCTTGTGGGTACGAAATTAGTTTTTGTTGTTGCTAAATTTAATGATTTATGGTGGAGTTAATGTGCCATCTGTATAATTTTTTTTGGGATTGAAATCCTTTGGATTTCTACACATTGCTTTAAAATCCAAAGAATTTTCAGTCTAAATGAAATATAAAAAATCTTCATCACAACAATCCAAGCAAACCCTAACATCTCATATAATCAAGATGGAAAATAACCGATTCTAGGTTAATTTTGGATTATCGATCTTGTATGTTAGATTATGAGATAAAAATGTCCTTTTCTTCTCTTCTAAAAAAGCATAAAATAAAACCAGATCTAGCAAAAAGGCTACAGCTAACAAAAAGCAATGTTGTTGAATGGAAACTCATGTACCCAATACCATGCATGTTTTCAGCATAACTCTTAGGAAGGTCAAGATCTTACATCTTATATTATTATCATCCGCAGAAGCAGAAGTATCAAGAACCAGCTTCGGATGGAACTGGTGGTGATGTGCTAGAACCCAAGGTTATTCGGAAATTTCCACAAAACAGGCCTGTTCACCAAAATGCTCTCCGAAGTAAACCGAGGCTCTCGGAAGACTTTCTGGCAGGGGTGAGATATGTCTCCTATCCCACGTATAGAGCATGCAGTGTTTGATCTATTGTATTATTGGCATCAAGCTCTTCTGAACTATTGCAAACATCTCATAATGCTGCAGGTCTTCAGTGCTGGTTCATGAATTCCATGATGTATTTCCACCTGTGCTAATAGGTGCCCGTAGATATATTGAAGATGAGCATGACAAAAGCAGTCGATCTTATAAAGAGGATGGATACATCGGACTGCAGATATGTTGGTTTGAAAGCATCATATTGGGGTTTGCAATTCTCCCTTCTTTTGTATTTCTTTTTGTGGTTCAGTAAGAAAAGCATTGTTTGTAAAATTGCTAGTCTTTGTTTTATCTCCGATATGCAATTGGCAAGCCTGTGTTCTTAGCTCTCCATATTTAGAAGAACACAAACTTTATAACCTTACGAGCAATACCAGATATTGGGAATTCTTGAATTTAAGCTGTCCAGCCTAAATGGTTTATTCTCTTTTTATTTTGGTTGTCATTGTTGCTGAGTCAGCATTTGATGTCCTACGTTATGGTTGCTGCTCCAATCCTGCTCAATCCTTCCAAAAAAATATAATTTAAATAAAAAAATTGCTCCTTTCCATACTCCCTTTCCCCCAAACAGGTTGTATTTAGTTTTACTTGTTTTTTAAATATAGTATTTGACCCCACACCACCAGAAAGAAAGGTCTTCTCATTGTATCGTTGAATGTGGCTATGGTTTGGATACGGATCGGTTATGTGCTTTCCCATATCTGTATACACATTCATTTACCGTATACGGCTTCAGATACAGATAATGCATGGAAAGGAGATTACGGATGTAAACAGATTCGGATTATCGACTCCCTAACCATTTCTTTCCGGCCGTGTAGAAGGATATCAAACTATCATATCCGGTATATGATGTTTTATTTTGTTCATTACTCAATTTTTTAGGTACTGTTATCCATGACCATATATCCACATGTATTTAACCATTAGTCCAAAAACCAGTTGACAGAATAGTATGTAATTGTTTTGGTTTCCTTTTGATCCATGTCTATATTTGATGTGTATCATTTATATCAAATGAGGTCGTGAACACTAGATTTCCGTATCATATCATTATTCGATTTTGTGGATCTGAACACTAGATTTCCTTAACACAAAGTATCTGTGTCTGTATTTGTATCCGAAAAAATGCCTTCGGATATGAACATGGTAAAACCTATATCCGATTTGTATTTGAACTGTTTGCATTTCTAAAGGAAATATTGTATTCTTATTATCAAAAAAATGCATACGGATATGAATCAGATATAGACAATGATGATAATTGGTATATATGATTCACATACAATGTAGATGTATTGAAATGATGGATAATAAGAACATAGCAACCCTATTATGTCATTGAATTTGGCCTAACCATGGGCAAATACATGTGGATGGCCATGGACGAGGTGACCAAAAACAAAAGAATCATTAGTTTAAAAAAGAAAGGATTGGGTGCAATTTCAATTTACAGTGCTTTGTTGCTCTCTTTTTATTGGGCAAGAGGCTTTGGTCCCACCTGGAGTAAGTAGGAAAACCTGGTTTTGGTTTTAAATGCTATTCTTTTTTAAAAAAGAGAAAATAACCCAGCCTCCCCCCCCCCCCCCCCCCCCGCGGGGGGGGGGGGGGGGGGGGGGGGGGGGGGGGGGTTGGGGGGGGCCTAGGTTCATCTGTAGAAAGTCAACTTTGCCAAACATTTCTCTTTATTTGACTCTGAAACCCTCCTCTAGCAACCATAATGGCTCGTCTCGTCTTCTCTCTCTTCTCAAACCTTAGATTTTACTTTTGATCTTGGCAGTGAAAAGTTCTTTTGTCATCTTTTTTTGTGGTTTTGGAGGTGGAGGATAGGGAGGAGATAGCTAACGAGACTTTCTCGTTGGAGTCTTGGCGATATGGGTAGCATAGTTCTTGAGGATCATTCTTTTATTTTTTTAAATAAAAACATAAAAACCGGTTAAACCGGGTTTCCTACTTAATCCAGACATGATCCATGCCTGTCGACCAATAAGAAAGAGTTGCAATAAAGCATTGCAAATTGGAAAGGCACACTATCATTATTCTTAGTTTAATATATTAATGACATACAACATATATGTATTCGGAGAGAAAAAAACAAAATATAATTTTACTGTCTGAGCTGTTATAAATATCCGGTTGGATATTGAATTTTGAAATCCTTATCCGCATCCTGAAGGTTACCAATGAGGAGCTGATTTGGATTATCCAAATCTGTTTACATTTGTAGTTGTGGCAACCCCGAACTTGTAATCCTTTTATTCGTCTCACTATGTTGGTCATGGTATGTCCTGACTTAACCTCTTTACCGAAAGTTATTCATCTTACCATCTCACCTCAAATTTATCACACAAGAATCATCTCCACGTTAAATTTCAGTAGTTAGTAAGCATGGCATTTAAACTCGACCATATATTGAAGTTAAGTTCAAGATTGAGCTCTATTTGTTTGAACTGGCATTAACGTTGTATTTCAGTATTGACTTTTCAACCTTCCAAATAATACATGCTTGTCTAAATTATACGGAAAATTAGTTAATCTTAAGGTTGGGTCATCAATAGGCTACAGAAAGCTAAAATCATGAATCAAAGAACTTAAAATCTACTTAAAAAACTAAGGCATTCACCAAATTATAATCATATTCAATTTTAAGCAAAAGATTAAAGGGTTTTGAGCTAGGCGTGCAGAAAATTTGTTAGAGAAAATAAACTAATCTTGAAAGATTGTGGAACTGTAGACTATATACATAGAGGGATAATCAAAGTCCATTGTAGCAACAGATTACTTTCAACCCTTCCATGACTCCTAATACAGAGAAATTGTGCTTTCATGATGCAAGACAAACCTATCATCAAATTCTTGTAAATAAAAAGAAGAAAAGAAACAGAAATCTAATTAAGCAATAGCAAATACAAAACGGAGATAACGAATGGCAACATGAACACAAATTTATTTTTCACTCCTGAACTGACACTGACAATTATCTACAGAGTTTAACTGTTATAAAAAAATTTCAGAGATATGTGTAAAGCTATCTCTTCCATAAAGAACAAGAATTTGATGCATCTTTTATTGGTTGCAACCGCTGCTCGCTCCCTGCACAATCGGTCAGTATCCTTCGCCATATGCTCTTTCATCGCGGCTTTTTTACCATCAATATTTTTCTTATCAGAAACAAGTACAATACGTGAGCATGATTTTTTTGATCCACAGTCTGCATTTTCTGGTGATGTTGCAAACTAGTAGAGCCGTTGATGTTGCAAACTAGTAGAGCAACGGCTGCATCTTGGCAGCTAGATCTTGTTATCGATATAAATCTTTCTTGACTGGCATACAGTTTTGTATCAATTCTAAATTTGGTCAAATTTTAAACCAGGATGCTGATCAGGGCAAAAAGGTTGATAAAACAATTACTATGATTTAATCTGGATCATCAATTGGTTGGGGTCGGGAATTTTTGATGGGAAAATTTTGAATGTGGTTGAAATTTTTAGGATGAAAGATTCTGATTGCAATGTAAGCTGACGCAAATGATTTTACGGGGAAAAAAGGTTTCACATGTGGATATTTTGTCAGCATACATTGCAATCAGTATAATTTGTGTTATTACAACATTAGGTTCAGTTCCTAACGTGTCCGGGTCACACCCGGGCCCGGTAACATGCCACCTTCATGTGTATGGTTGTGTTAGGGAATAGATTAGCCACACACGTTGCTTATTGTGGTTAACAATCAGCTTGCGTGTAAATCAAAAGCTTAAACTATACAGACAAGTGCTTCTGGAAGGAGAGCTCCATCAGTACCTTCTGGAAACAAAATCCCCACCTTCTAGAAGCTAATGAGCCTGCAAGCGCTGGCTTCCATGGGCCCAAAACCCTAGCCATATGCACAGCCCACAGGTCGGCAAGTTTGGATAATCTTTTAATGCTTGTTGTCACAAATCAAGCGATCAACATCCAAATTAAACACGTCTCGCTTCACATGCAGATATTTTGTCAATAGAACTATTTACCTAAAGGGACATATTTTGGCCATAATTCGACATATTTCTTTCATGGACACTTAGCTTCTATATCCATGGTTGCCTCCAACAACCAACATCATCCATATCGAAGGTTTAGCTGGAGGAGATTGGCGCGATGTGCTCATGGATGCTCGCAACATTAAGAACCGAGAGGTCACCAGCAAGAAATTTGAGGAGCGCAGCATCAAGCATGGAGATGTGGAGCAGAGAATGACGTTTTGTGGTGAATGTAGGATCTGCAAAGGATGAGAGGGAGAAGGGCTGTTTGTTTTGGGAGACTTACTTGGCTTTCGGCTCCCCATGATTCAAAGCTTCTTTTTTTTTCATATATTGGAAAGCAGGAATCGAACCCTGATGATTCAAAGCTTCTTTATGTCATGCAAAGTTTGTTGATGTGAATATTCAAATCTCTCACCAAGATAGTATTGCCACTACAAAAGACTCCATTTGCACATGTCAAGGATCTAGGACATCATAATAATTTGAGGTTGGTAAATGAACAATTTTCGATGTAATTTCACATCAGATTGTCACTGCAAGATATTTCTCAGTAATTGATGATTCAGCAAAGAAAAATATCAAACATCCTGACTTGAAATCTGGGCACAGAGAAAGGGGGGGACATTGATTCTTTGGATGAAAAATGTTGGCAAGTCATGCCGTTCGAATCTGGGCATCTCGAAAAGAAAATGCTTGTTTTACCAAAACTCTCTCCTACCAGGGCTTGGATTTAGATCACCGTCTCAATGCCTATGCTTTTGTGTTTGTCACTGTTTGGACAAATGCCCTGTCAATCATGGATTCTGATTCTAGGAACATAAATAACAAATATTGCTAGGTCGATCCAGTAAATTTTTTTATAACCCAACGATAAAGCCTTCTTGAAGGCAATGCTTGGCATACGTAGACGGTTCATTATGATTCATATATACATAGCGAATGCCCGTGTCCGGATGGCACGGCGAAGGTCGTCTCCTGGGTGCGAAACCGAGGAGACGGCCGGTTCACGGGTGAAATGGCGACAGTGGCAGTCGTCTCCCGAGCGCAAGAACGACGGGGACAATCGTCTTCCGGACGCAATACTGACGGCGAAAAGAAACCCTGGGTCCGTCGTCGCAGGGGCACAAAAGCATGGAATAAAGCGCAAAAGAACACGGGTGCAAAGCGAAAAAAGAGCGATTGCAAATCCATAAATAGGGAAAAGATGAAGGGTCTTTGAGTTTTATGAAAAAACACTGACAAACTTGCAAATAAGGGAAATGTGGTGGGCTTTTGTTTGGGGTTCCATCAAAACACCCAACCACTCACTCACACTCCATTGGCCTCCATTTCTTCTAAACATTTTGTTCTAGTCAGATTTTGATACAATGTAGAACAAAAATTCAAAAAAAAGTCCTCACTTGTATAATAGATGTTGACGAGAAAACACTTTCTTCTATGTGAGAGGTCATGGCCTCGAGACTGTTGGGGTTTAAATATGGACACGTAACTCACCAATCTCCACAATGGTGCTGTTAATTCTTGTATGGTGTAGTAAGCAACTTGGTCATCGAACCGGAAAGACGAGCAGCTGGGTCTTTTATGGTTCAACCGATGGTCATCCTAGAATCAACCAAACAGCTTTGCAAGAGAGAGGCAACTTTTCATATCCTTTCTGTATACAAACAAATACATCTATTTCTTGATCATCCACATTTGTTTTCTGCTGTAAATTACATTTGAACAACACTGTGGCCTAAAACAATAAATAACAATTTCTAGGTCAAATAAGGAAAAGGGAAGAACATACACTTGGCCAAAAGAAAGAAACATTAGGGGAATTGAAGTGCAACTAAGGATAGCCGGAGGCCAAGCAGGTCTCCCAAAAGAGCCTATTCTCCTCCTCATCCACCACCACCGGGGAGCTCTCCTCCTCCTCTCTCATCCCCCACTCGGCCCTCGTCATCGCGATCCACATCGACCACGTCATCTCCTCCTCCTCCTCCTCCTCTTCCTCCTCAATCAGGCCATCACGATCATCGTCGCCACCATCGCCATCGCCGTTGCATGACTCTCTACCATCATCATCACCATCGTCGTAGGCCTTTAGCTTCACCTCGGCATCAGAATCTCCCGTCTCTTCCACGAGAGAAGCCATTTCTTGATCCTGGGCACAATCCATATCAACTGCTAGAGAGAGAGATAGAGAGGGTTTATCTTTTATAAGCGTGAGGATGAACGTGTAATTTAGCGGACTACGCGAGCCCAAGACGTCTTAAAGTTGGTTTCTTCGGGTCAAGACCCAAGACAGGGAGAGAGAGAGAGAGAGAGAGAGACTAAAAAAAAATTCGGCTTCTAGAAGGAAAACCAAGGTCACAGATTGCCAGGAACCCAACTCTTCTAGAAGTCCAAAGCTCCTCGAGGCCAATTTTTTGTGGCTTGCTTGTCAGATGTCATCCACAGCGAAACAAATGCGACTTGCTTAATAGAGTGTTGGACCACAGGCTTGTGAGTGCCATTACTTGTTTGATTTATCTTAACTACTTTTTTTCTTGAGAAATACCTAATCCTGTCCCCAAAAAGAAATCGTGTAAGATGGTAATTTTTAATACGATGATCATTTCAGTTCGTCTAACCAATTCGGAAAAGTCTCTGTGTCTCACATCGGCTAGACAAGGGGATGGTGGTGGTATAAATATGGAATTGAATCTCTATTGGTACGAGTCCTTTTGAAGAGAGCCCAAGAACAAAACCATGTGTGTATCTTGTGAAGTCCCGGTATAGACAATATTGTATCAGTGTTGGCCTGAAGAATATCGAATAAAGTTTAAGTTTTATTTTTCTGTATTTAAAAAAAAATTAAATAAAGCAAAAGTAAACAACATCTTTTTTTGTACAGTTTGTGCTGTCATGAGCAGCTGCCAGCCGACAATATTCTACCACACAGTTTGGATTTTGGAGGATGGAATCTAATCTATGGAGGTTCTTCGTGATCAAGTGGGTCGGGCCCATACTCATTATTGAATCCACCCAATTCTTAGGCCCTCTATGATTTAAGTCAACAGAGATGCCGCCCGTAGCCAAAATTTTTGAGGAAATAATTTGACGAGGTTAAATGGGTCGGAATTTGGTCAAACGGAGCCATTTAGATCCCAAAGGACTGGATTGAAGGAAGGTGTAGAAACAGGCCACATTGCTTCATGACACATGCTATGTCTGCATCGGTTAACATGATGGGAAGCTTTGGAAGAGCCTAATTGTTACACATACAGACCACTTTACACACACATCCAGAAAATATTTATAGAATCAGCATTTATTATTTTCACACATGTGCATGCCCAACTTACACACCTCATCTCCCTCTTCTTTCCCCACTTTTGTCGCCCGTTGTTGCTGTCTCCCTGCAACCTCCATCCGATACAACATTGTTACCCAGGCCCAGGAGTTTAGTGAAATCCACAGCGTCGGCCCATCAGCCCAGAGCCAGACCGTTTCTTCGTTTAAGGCGACAGCTCGGACTGACCGTTGTGCTCCTACATTTAAATCGCCGGCTCCATAATCAAGGCATTGAATGGCTGACCATTACGCCCATCATCAATGGCGACAGCTCAACAAATTAAAGGCTCGGACGTTGCCCTCTAACGTTCCGCCTATAAGTACTCTCTCGGACTTTGGGAGATGGGGACTCGTTCTCAAATAACTTCTCACACACAATTTCTCGGATCAATCTCTTTTTCCTACAATCTCCTGTCAGGTACTCCTACACTAAGGATCTGCTCCGACCTAACATTCTGTATTTCCTTCCAACAGATTGGTCATAATTACCACGATCCTCCTTTGAGTCACCATCTGACTTAAGTATCGGAGGGGATTCGGTTGGACCACATATTCGACCATCCCTGAAGAGCTCTGTGTTGCAAGAAGCGAAAAGGAACTCGGAGTCCGATTGGAAATAGCTTGTGCCGGACTGATATAGCTCAGAACTGTTGGGGATAGTTCGGTCCTACTCATACTTGGTGGAGATTGAGATTCAGTACGTAGTGATTAATCATTAAACATAAAGATTAAGCATAAAAACCAAGCAACGACAACCAAAACTTGGTAACACAGTTCGGTGCATCTGCGGGGCCACGTCCAGAAAATCAGATTACTCCACTATAATAAATAATGATTACAATCACTAATATCAGATCTATACTAGGAGAAGCATACTCCCACTCAATACAAACCGCAAGGGGTGATCTCAATCAACCCCGTGGAGTAATCTATGCAAGCTCCCCTAGTATGCAAGATCCCCTTGCACAACCGACTAGATCAACTCCCTTGATCCCTACGTGCATAGCAGTCGGACTCCGTCCCCGGATGTAGAAACCGCAATATCCCCTTGCACAACCGACTAGAATCAACTCACTTGATCCCCACCTCTAGTAGTCGTCGGCCTCCCTCCCGGAGTTTTTGATGGTCTTTCGCAAAAGCCGCCGCCCAGCCGTCGCCCAGCCGTAAAATCGCACGCAGCTTTTTCTACACCGCTCCCCCTCAATCGCGGAATAGTTATGGTAGTTCGCTTGACAGATCTCGTGCAGATCGACAACCCGCTAGAATCGGAACCAATACAGCCAAATTGATTCCGATAAATCTTCAAGATATGGCAACATATATCTGCGGGCGAAAATCTCTCTAACAGATTTCCCAACAAATTCCGAGAGATAGCAACTTCCAATTATATCTCCAAAAAATCTTCAATTGCAACAATATATACCAGAATACTTAGAAGAATCTGAAAGGAGATCTGAGGAATTCATCTTCAATAATCGTCATTCCTTTCTAGACTTCTGACTCAGCTTCAAGGATCCTTCTGACACAGCATGTTGGATCTCATGTGCAACATAATGTTCAACATATCATTCAATATGACCAATAAACGAGATCTCTTATACCATATTTGCGGATTGATACCTTCAATCATATCTTTAGCAGATCTTATACATACCTGCATACAACAGAATATCTGGAGAAGATCTAAACAATAATACATGATCTGAAACCCTTCATATATAAAATCTTCAACCGCGCATATCTTCAACCGCACATACCATTCAGATATGAAACCATTCAGATTTTGTAACCACTATTTTCGGGTAAATAACTTTCTCTTTAATGCAGATATTCCGCCAAAATATCAAGGATCACTTCGGGTAAGAAATCGCATAGATCAAGGAATCATTTAACCATTTCAGGTAAACTGATTTAAACAAATCTCATGCAGATATTTTTCCATAAAATAAGAATCTATTTCTGGAAAATAGAACCAATAAATCTCAACAAATATTTCCTCCCACCAATTAAGGAACTAACTATATTCCCAAATATTCTCAGCAAATATTTCGTCCTCCCATCAATCAAGGAGCTAATTCGGGTAACAAGGAACAGAAAAATCTCACCAAGATATTTCATCAACCAATTCAGGAACCTCCGAGATTTTAGGTTACAAATCAGATCTGAGACCACCAAAACAGATCTGTAGACCAAAACAGCATTTCTACATACGAACCAATACTCCAGATCCCGAATGTTGTACCTCATGTTGCAATATAACGTACAACATGACTGCTCAAACTGTTCATAAACTGATCTAATTTCACAACCTGAACTCTCCAAAACTAGTGCCACTAATGCCAACTAATAGCAATAGAAAATCAACCCAACAATCTCCCCCTTTGGCATTATGTGGCACAACACCAAGCATGTAAGCACATTTCTCCCCCTTTGAGCCACCATAAGCCAAAGCACACTCTCCCCCTTACTAGTAATAATCCAAGCAGAGATCACCTCAGACAAGACATCCACTACATACGGTTTCTGAAACAATAGTTGCTAAGAGATAAGACATGGATGAGAAGGATTCGAATGCACACCTGGATTGCGGGTCTCCAATGGATAGATCTGGCATGGTCTAATCAAGAGCATGTGAAGCTGTAGAGTCACCAGGTGCAGAAGAGGAGCATGTTGTATCCTCACATCTGATAGTAGGCTGCAAGAAGGATGGCATGAAATCCAGAGTAGTATTCAAGCTTTGAGAGGCCGAAAAGTAGCTGGAGAGTTGAAAACATCGGCGGTGTTGACAGAGAAGCTTCGGTACCAGTCTGCATGTCAAAATTTGGAGACGTGGATGCGGTGGATGTAGGATCCTGCCAAAACAGAGTTAGGATCGATAATATGAAGTTTAGACTTACGCTTGCGTACGCGGCACGGTAGTCTACGAACTTCGCCTTCGGATTCGCCACGACGGATCGAGTCTACTCACGAACGGAGTAAGGCTACTAATCCACAATCTAAATCTCTATTTTAGATTAAGAACTTGAAAGGAGGGAGAGGAAATATTTCTGCAGAGCTTCGCTAGGATGAAGATGCATGCATGAATTTCATGCAAAAAGTGTAAGGAAAATGGCTACCCTTGGGTCTTATTTATAGCCCCCAAGGTAGTTATTTTAGGGTAAGTTGTTCCTTTGGAACAACTTAATTAAGGTGTACCATGATACATGGCACATTATAAGCTTAAGTTGTACCATATGCATGGTACAACATAAGCTTAAGATATTCCCCCTTTATTAGCCATATGTCGCATGCACTTATGCATATATAATGCGACTTTCCCATTCATCCAGAGATCCTCTCCGCAAGGGAACAGATTCCCTTTGTACACGACTTCGTGTACGTGACGTTCGAGGTCCGTATTCCCTCGTACATCCCCCACAAGGGTGTACAAACGTCTTCCATATCCAACATCTCCCACTCACACTTGAGGGGATTGTAAGAGAACGTCTTTCCCTTAGTTCTTTCATCTATCATACCGAGAAATAGACCGTGCGACCGTCATGCGCGTAGAGTCTGTTGTTGTGCACTTGTTAGAGATACACAACGACCTCGAAGGTGCAAAGTTGAGTAGTTCAACGCATGCTTTACCCTAGATTATTTCTTCACATTTCTTATACTTTATATTCAACAATTGAATCCCATCTGGATTACAATTGGCTGGCCAGCTTTGAATCATTAAAGTCCAAATGCGAATATGAAATCAATCTTCCTCTTCTTGCGAACCTTCTGATCTTGACTTGATTCGCTTTTCTAACGTGCCCCGCCGAGCCGAATTACCATAGCCCATTAGCAACACGCTAAGATAGCGATCATCTCGTCAAATCTAAAGGAACCAATTGGAGTCCTTGAGGGTAAGAGTTAAGACCCGTATGGCCTTTGAGTCTCACATAATAGCAAACACTATTGCTACTAACTCAGTGGTCGAAATGCATACGTGGTATGAACACGTATTACAACATCACTCCTTTCCCAGGGAGAGTATGTCTTAATGATGTTGTACGGATGAAAGATCAGACACCACAGTGCCTATCTTTTGAGTCCCCTTACTACTCAGGAAATATTCCCGGACTCTCATCCTGCATAAGACAGATAGGATTAAAAAATCCAATGAGATCTTTATATCCTTGTGATACAGATCTCAGATCTTTTGTAAGCATCCATATGATGCAGATCTTTCATTCGACTATCTTGTTAAAGTCATGACTCCAAATCATTTGTCTAATGATTTTGACTTTAAACTAGTCTCATCTCTATCTTATCCATCTGATAAGATAAGGCGGTTGCTCATGTGAGAGAGCCAACCTTAATCTGTCCGACATACACACAATTCAGCTGAGATTTCAAAAATGTACACAAACATTTCTTTAAGAAATTCATATGCAATGTTGGAAAAAGAACTTATTCTTTTATTAATTTTGATCATTTCTTAGACATGGGAATATATATTTGGTACAACTCAGCCCATACGCAATCCTTGAGATGATAAGTGTTTATAAAACACATTTCTGGGGATCGCTTTCGTAAGCTGATCCTCTATCATCTCATGCGTAGATATGTACCTTATGTCTACCTTCTTGGTTTTATCATAGTCTTTTGCAAATCTGCAGTTCCTTTAAGATACTGCATTATCCTCTTAACCGCTTTCCAGTGTTCTTGCCCGGGGTTGGATTGGTAACAGCTTACCATTTCCAATGGCAAAACAGATGTCCGGTCTCGTACACACCATAGTGTACATAAGACTATCAACTGCACTGGAATATGAAACTTTTTCCATAATTTCCTTTTCCTTTTGGTTCTTTGGACACGATTCCAGATATAAATTATCGCATATGCTTATATGAATATCAATGGACTTGCAGTCCTGCATATTAAATCGTTCTAGAACCTTCTTTATATAAGTCTCCTGTGAAAGAGAAAGAAGTTTCTTCGAACGATTCCTTGAAATCTTAACTCCAAGGATATATGCGGCTTTTCCTATGCCTTTCATCTAAAATACTGATGAAAGCCAAGCCTTGATACTCATCACAAAGCCCTTGTCATTTCCGGCTATTAAAATGTCATCTACATATAGAGACATAATAACATGCTTGCTTTTAATCCTCTTGATATATACGTAGTTATCTTCATCAAGTATGGAAAATCCATTTGATAAGACAACCTCTTGAAATCGTATATACCATTGCCTCGAGGATTGTTTAAGACCATATATGGATTTACGAAGTTTACAAACCTTATGTTCGTTTCCTTCTTTTACAAACCCTGTTGGTTGTTCCACATAGATCTCCTCGTCCAATTCTCCATTGAGAAAGGCAGTCTTTACATCCATCTGATGTAATTTGAGGTATAAGCAAGCTACCATTGCCAGAATCATGCGAATCAAGGTAAAATGCACAACAGGTGAGAAGTTTTTCTTCGTAGTCTATCCCTTCCTGTTGCGTAAAACCTTTCGCGACAAGGCGAGCTTTATATCTATCTATAGAGCCATCAGCCTTATGCTTGATCTCGAGAACCCATTTGTTCCCAATTGCTCTATGTCCTCTGGGTGAGTTAACTAAGTCCCAGACTTGGTTAACTTTCATGGATTTCAATTCCTCCTTCATCGCTTCCATCCATTTGTCTTTTGCAGGGCATGATGCGGCATATTTGAGATTCTTCAAGTCCTTGTTGACTCGAATTTAGATCAATTCTAATATCACTCCCACTTGAAATGTTGTTAGAATTGCTCCCACTTGGATCATTATTCCCGTATGGAATAGGATAATCGTCATTCGTATAATCCATTGGTGAAGGTTAAAAAGAATTTTCGTTTTCACCAAGAATTTCTCCCACTCGAATGAGGTAATCCTTTTTGATCATAAATCTCAAAATAGAGATAAGTCCTGACTTATCTCGCCCTGTCTTGGAAACTTGTTTTCCAAGAAAATGACATCCCTCGACTCACACTCAATTAGCCCACCATTGTCTTCCTGACTAACAAAAATATAACCTTTGGAGTTTTCTGCGTATCGTATAAAGATACGTTTCCTTCCCCTTGGCCTAAGTTTGCCATACTTATGGGAGGAAATATGTGCGTAGAATGCACAACCCCAAGGTTTCAAAATGTTTAAGTCAGGAGACCTTTGGTTCCACAACTCATAAGGAGTGGAGCTAACTGATTTCGAGGGTACGCGGTTCAAAATGAAAGCGGCCGTCAATAATGCATCACCCCAAAAGGTGATTGGCAAGTTAGCTTGCTCCATCATTGAACGGACCATTTTTCATTAAAGTCATATACCTCCTTTCTGCAACACCAATTTGTTGAGGAGTATAAGGCATATTTACCTGATGTACTATGCCTTTTTCATCACAAAGTTCCTTTAAACTTGTTGACTGATATTCACCGCCCCTATCGGTTCGCATGACCTTAATCTTGCGATCTAATTGATTCTCCACTATACTCATATAGTTTTTAAAGCAGGTTTAGTGCTTTCACTTTGTGGGATATCAAATAGATATGACCGAATCGGGTGAAATCATCAATAAAAGTGATGAATAATAGGACCTCCCGCGTCTTGTCTTGACATTCATCGGATCACATATGTCCGAATGGATAAACTGTAATGGAACCTCGGCCCTTGTGCCGGTTCCAAACGGCTTGCGACAAGATTTCCTCACAAGGCAATGTTCACAGGTCGACATTTCAACCTTTGGAATATTTGATAGAAGGCCACGTTTGGCAAGTTTATCCATACGCTTTGGTCCAATATGACCAAGCCTTGTGTGCCAACAAATTATATTAGACTCATTAGTCAAAGAATTTGTCACAAGGAAATTTTCATTACATGAGGAATTTATACATTGTACTTATTACAATAAATCCTTTGAAAAACAAACCCAGTACCAATAAAGGAATTATTACAAAAATAGGTCCATATTATAATCATGAAGGAACCAACTATAACCAAGACCCATTAAATTGACCACAGTATTAATATTCCTTTGAATATATGGAATGAAGAGAACATTATAAAGTAGGAGAGTGTGGCCGTTGTCCAAGTCTAGCTTGCAATTCCCAACGCCTTTCTCTACAACACGTGTGTTGTTTCCTACATTGATCCACTTCATTCCTTGAGTATCCGGTGATACTCCACGAAGGACCGTCTGTCCTTTGCTATGTGGTCGGTGGCACCTGAATCAATTATCTCAAAATGGATTAGATTCCACAAGAAATAGTGAACTAGAAACACATATGTAACTAGTATTACAAGTTACCTCGTCACTTCCACTCGTACACGAACGAGCATAGTGACCGAGCTTGTTACACTTGAAGCACTTGATCCTTTTCAAGTCTTTCTTCTTGTGCCATTTCTTGTGCCCACCCTTATGTTTGGGTTTCTTGGTAGACTCAGGTTGCTTATTACGTTCATTAGAAGACTTCGAACGATCTTTACGTTTCTTTCCCCCGTGTGAGGAACTAGCAACCATGTGCACTTCTGCACTTGGCTTGGCAGCCGCAAGCCGCTCTTCCTCTAATTCGAGGTGCTTGGAAACATCGTTGAAGGTCTTTATGCTCTCATTATGAGTGAGATGCATCTTCATCTGATCCCACCCATTTGGTAGGGAACGTATGACTGCTTGGATTTGTTGCTCATCTGTGAGCACATGACCTGCGTCCTTTAACTCCGAGATAAGGTTTGCCATATGTCGCAGATGTTTCCCTATGGAATGATCTGGACGTTTCTTATATGTATCGAACCTTATAGTTAAGGCGCGAAGTTTGGATACCGATGTGCCACCGAACTTCTCCTCTAGCTTGGACCATATGTCCATGGCTAGGTCATGTTCCCGGAAGATGCGCATTATGTCATCAGCCATACTGCTTAATAACGTAATGCGCGCTATCTTATTCTTCCGAGACCAAGCATCAAAAGCTTCCTTGTCTCGTCGGTGTTGGGCCGTAGTGCCCAACTCGGGTTCAATCATAACGTTCTTTAGAGTTTCGAGCACTTCTTGCTCCTCTAGAACGTATTGTATCTTTATGGACCAAAGTTTGTAATTATCGCCGTTGAGTTTTTCACCTCTGTTTAACTCAGCGACGATATTCTTTGAAGCGGAAGACATTTTACTTTTAAAATGCTGCAAAAGACACAAAACCGAAGGTTCGATCAAAACATTGCATAAAAAATTCTTAAAATATAACTCCCACTTGAAATGATAATAGAGTATCCTATTTGGATAGTTCTAAAAATTCAAATCCCACTTGGAATTATATTATATTTGATAAGTTACTTTCGAAAAATATTGAAGATGTTGTTCTAGAATCGAAAAGGTTTCTATGATTCCAATCACCATCTAGAACAACTTTCAATATTCCCCCATCACTTATCAAACAATAGTACTCTTATAGTACTAGCAGCGGAAAACGAGTATTTGATAAGTTACTTTCGAAAAATATTGAAGATGTTACTCTAGAATCGGAAAGGTCACTATGTTTCCAATCACCATCTAGAGTAACTTTCAATATTTCTCCCTCACTTTATCAAATGTTAGTACTCTTATAGTACTTTGCAGCGGAAAAGCGTTTTTGAAAACGTATTTTTCAAAACGAATTTAAAATACATTGGCTAATCTCCGTAGAGTAGAGCACAACGTCATAAGTTCATTGGCTAATCTCCGTGGAGTAGAGCACAATGAAATAAGTTCATTGGCTAATCTCCGTGGAGTAGAGCACAATGACATGGCTAATCTCGCATGAAGTAGAGCATTACGACTAATCTTCAAGGAGTAGAGCACAATTACATAAGTACATTGGCTAATCTCCGTAGAGTAGAGCACAATGACTTAGCTAATCTCGCATGAAGTAGAGCACTATGGCTAGTCTTCAAGGAGTAGAGCCCAAGTTAAAAACTTCATTAAAACGTTAGTCCCGTATGAACTAGTCGGCACTGTGGTTAGCCCCGTATGGACTAATCGACACATTCGAGTTTGACCAATGCCTTTTGTCACCCCGTATGGGTCAGTTGGCAAGTTTGCAGTCGACCCAGACCTTCTGCCTGATTGGTCGACCAAAAACTCAAAATTGGTCGACCAATTTTTCGCACTGCAACTTCTTCCCGGCCAGGGCCTCTGCCCTGGCCGGGGCTTGGCCAAGGGCCGGCCAGGGCCTCTGCCCTGGCCGGCCAGGGGCCATGGCCCCCTCGGACAGGGCCGGCCAGGCCCTGGCCTCTGCCAGGGCCGGCCGGCCAGGCCACTGGCCGGGGCCAGGGCTCCTGCCCTGGCCTCGGCCAGGCCCTGGCCTAAGGCCAGGGCGCTGCCCTGGCCTCTGCCAGGGCGGCCTGGCCGCTGGCCGGGGCCAGGGCTCCTGCCCTGGCCTCGGCCAGGCCCTGGCCTGAGGCCAGGGACGGCAGGCCGGCCCTGGCCTCTGTCAGGGCCGGCCTGGCCCTGGCAGTGGCCAGGGCGCCGGCCCTGGCCACTGCCAGGGCCGGCCTGGCCGGCAGGCCTTGGCCAAGGCCGGCCACTGCCGGCCTGGCCTTGGCCGGCCACTGCCGGCCTGGCCTTGGCCGGCCATGGCCTGGCCATGGCCGGCCATGGCCAAGGCCATTCGGCGTTGGCCGGCCATGGCCCCTTTGGCCATGGCCGGCCACCCCCTTTGAATGGGGTTGCCGTACTTATTCCTCCCCCTTGATGGGGTGGCCGCCGGTGGTTATTGGCCGTAGCCAACCCCCTCCGCATGGGGAGGGGGGTGCATGGCCTTCATAGCCCATTTGGCCATGGTGCCCATGCACCAAATTTCCTCTTACCCGATGGAAATAACTACCATCATCTTCCTCGATGAAGCACCCGTTCGTCGAGAAATTAGTTATTTCCTAATGGCCGTGTGCCAAAAAATGAAAAATAACATACTACGTGAACGGTCGGTTCTTCCCGTCACGGAGAGTTCCTACCATATCCATAATGATAGGAGACCCTAACGTGAAAAGAACAACCGCTGCGTTCTCTCCGTCACGAAGCGTTCCTACTATATCCGTAATAGTAGGAGACCCATTCGTGAAAAAGACAACGACTCGTTCATAGTTTCGACGGGGCGGCGGTTTGACCGGGGCGAACCCATATGGCTCTGATACCAATGTAGGATCCTGCCAAAACAGAGTTAGGATCGATAATATGAAGTTTAGACTTACGCTTGCGTACGCGGCACGGTAGTCTACGAACTTCGCCTTCGGATTCGCCACGACGGATCGAGTCTACTCACGAACGGAGTAAGGCTACTAATCCACAATCTAAATCTCTATTTTAGATTAAGAACTTGGAAGGAGGGAGAGGAAATATTTCTGCAGAGCTTCGCTAGGATGAAGATGCATGCATGAATTTCATGCAAAAAGTGTAAGGAAAATGGCTACCCTTGGGTCTTATTTATAGCCCCCAAGGTAGTTATTTTAGGGTAAGTTGTTCCTTTGAAACAACTTATTTAAGGTGTACCATGATACATGGCACATTATAAGCTTAAGTTGTACCATATGCATGATACAACATAAGCTTAAGATATTCCCCCTTTATTAGCCATATGTCGCATGCACTTATGCATATATAATGCGACTTTCCCATTCATCCAGAGATCCTCTCCGCAAGGGAACAGATTCCCTTTGTACACGACTTCGTGTACGTGACGTTCGAGGTCCGTATTCCCTCGTACATCCCCCACAAGGGTGTACAAACGTCTTCCATATCCAACAGTGGAAACGGCTAAGAAGTGGACAAACTTTGGGGAAGTCAGCCGATATAGGTGAAGAGGCCGCGAAAGATGGAATGACGGTGGATTGCCGTGTTGGAGAGGGTACATGCGAAGATCCGATGGCACTGGTGGAGGATGAGCAGTGAGCAGAGCGGCGAGATAACACTCTAAGAATTCTGGAGAAAGATTCATGAGAATTTGGCACATGTTGCTCACATTGATTGTCGATGGGATATGTCGAGTCTGGTGTCATAACATCTGCAACAACATTGTTCTATGTTGTATCTAATGTTGCAACATTAGTCACAACATGAAGTGTTTTTTCTGAAGCTGTAATGTTCTTGCTGTATAATTCAGACTTCCTGACCCATTGCTTCTTTATCTTCATATCAGGGTATCTAACATTTCTTCCTTCTAACCAATGTCGCGTGCAACTGAAGCAGTTTCTCTCGATATGGCCTATGAACTTGCAGTAAGCACACACAGGACGACCACCTTTTACGCCTCTAGTCAGTTTCTTCTTCTGATCATGGCTATTGCGCTAACCCATTCTCTCAAGTTCTTTAGTAACTTGACTTCTTCTTTCAGCAGACACATTATATTAAGCTCCTCTATTGTATCCCATTCCAGTGCGATCTCCTGAAATCTTCCCCATGTTCAAGATATCATCCAGCTTTGCTTTTCCAGAATTCCACTTATCCAATGTGCACTCAGCTTTCTCTGCACTGAGAAGTGTCTTCCCGAGGCTGCTCTCAAGATTCTTGACACTGATTTCGGCCTTCAGTAATCGAGCTTTATCATCTTCCTTTTCACCTTTCAATCTGACATTTTCATCCTTCAATGCTTTGTTTGTTTCACAAATCTTCTTTCATTGGGCGAACATAGTCTGATAAGCTGTTCGAATGTCATCTTCACTTGCTTCCTCATCACTCCCAACTTCGGAATCAGATTCAAGACTAGATGTTGTACTGAATGTTGCAACATTCTGTCTGACTTTGTCAAGATTATTGCCAGATGTTGTACCTGATGTTGCAACATCTGATTCAACATGACTATGAGTTTCACTATCAAATTGTCTTGTTGGGATGGCTACAAAGGCGACTTAGTTACTGGTGACGTATTCATCTCCTACACTTCCTTCTAATTCATCATCACTCCAGGTGCTTGCTAAAAATTTCCCTTTCTGCTTCTTGAGAGTGTTGGCACATTCAGCTCGTATGTGATAAAAACCCTCTGTAACGACCTGAAATTTCATCACTTCAATTTACCAATTTTTACGTACTTTAAAAATTAATTTTACTTTATAAATGTTCGTGAAGAGTTTTATAACAAAACTGATTCCAAAAATTCTTATAAAAATATTTTAGAGCACTAGACTTATCATATTATATTTCAGCAATTTCAGATTTCCTCAAATGCCCAAAACATTTCTGTTAAAATTCATCTCCCAAAATTACCGTTTTAATTCAACGAATTTATTTTCTATACAAACGTCTTCAAAACGTTTTCAAACTTGTACGGTAGCATCATATGATCACTTAGGGCTCCCCACATTAATTTCGTAATTTTCTGATATCGTTTCATTAGAGAACCCGCAAACCCGCTTTCTAAACGTTTTGGCCAAAATCTAGTATTTCCGTAGCCCAAACTCTAGAACGGTCTTCGTATTCGCCATCCTCGCGACGATACGATCCCGTGGATATGTTTTCGTAATTTTTCGGACACATTTACTGGTAGGGGCATTTTCGTAATTTTCACTTTTTGTATTATCACTAATGACTTTCGTTAATGGAGTTTTATCTTCCTAATTACCCACTTAATCACCTAATCTAATCCCCACCTAACCCAGCCCGTATCTACCCTACCCTCATCTCTCAGCTAACCGTAAAACCCCTCCCCAACTACCCAAATTCTAAGTCTATAAGTATTTCTCACCCCCCTCACAGTTACACACACACACAGCGTTATCTCTCCCGCTCTCTCTCCTCTCTTGTACTCACCTCCGGCGAGCTCGACCGCCGTGTGCCCCGCCCTCGATCACCGTCACTCGTCGTCGTCTTCGACGGAGGCCGCCGCACGAAGCTCCCCTCGTTCTCCGTCATCCACCGCTGCAACCCACCGTAGACCCCGCCGCCTCTCCGAGAGTCCGCAGCGCCGCCCTCCGGCCTCAACGCTCGCCGACGAGCACCTTCCTCCGCCTCCGCCTTCCTCCGACGCTTCGAAGCCCACCCCCGATCGCCGTTCGCCTCGCTGCAGCCCCCAGCTCCGACGTCGCTCCGCACCCCACGTCGACGCTTCGCCGTCAGCTTCTCCGGAGCTCCGCCACAGGCCGCCGCCGTCTTCCGCCACGAGGCCGCCGTCGTCGTCGAATTCCCCCGCCCCTGCAGCTGCAACGACGAAGCAGCGTCGGTAAGTTTATAAGGGCAAACTTGTAAATACGCGATTATTTCGTAATTTCGTATTTTATGATAATTAATAAATGAGTTTATTGGTTCTAAATCCATAAGTAATTATATAGGGCCCAGAAAAATGTGTGACTAGTCCCAGAAAATCAGAAACGTCGAAACGAATCCATTGGCGCTAGTTTCGTCGCGATCAGGCAAGTATATTTCTCACAGTGAATTTTTAAAGGCAAAACTTAAATAGGTTAAAATTCTTTTAAAATTCGTAGCTTGCAATTTTTACGTACACTGCTATACGATAAAAATATATGTTACAGTACTTGTAAATACGATCGTTTTGACATCTTGTTTGCAGAATTCTGATATACGGTTTATCCGAAATAAATCCTTGATCGAGGGTATTATTAATAATTTCTTGTTTTATAAATCCTTTTAAAATTCATAACCTGTGATTTTTACGTACACCAATGTACGATAAAAATATATGTCGTAGTACTAGTGAATACGATCATTTTGACACCTTGTTTGAAGAATTCTGATGTACGGTTTGCTCTAAACAATTCCTTGGACATACGTTTTAAAAATCATTTCTTGATTTAAAATTGCTTTTTGGCCATTTAAAATTGTTTAAAAATTGTTTAAAAATCTTGAAAAATAACTACTAGTCTTAGAAAGTATTTTAAGCTAATTTAAACTCTTTTGCTTGGTTAAAATCATATCTTACTCGTTCTTTTATTTATTTAAGTGATCCTGATGTTTTCATTTAATCGAGTCGTGAAGTTGTGAACTTTCACGAGACTGTTGTACAGACTATTGGAACACCGAGATTGAATTGACTGAATGGAAGATGGAACTTCAACAATATTGAATGGAAGATGGAACTTTAATAATATAGATGGAAGATGGAATTTCAATAATAGACAGATAGTACACGTTCTTTTGACCGACACTAGACTTGACCTGGGATTGGGGTAGTCTATGATCACAAGTGTTACAGAATGACTGGATGCGCCATACTAAATTACCTCCAACACATTACGGGGGTTAGAACCTTGACCGTTGCCATATCGGAACGGTGGGTAAGCCTCGGAGTTGCTCCCGTCGCAGGCTGCATGTTGGTTATCTCTAGTACTCTTGGACATGGACTTATCACTAGGATAGACTGGTTATTGATTATTATTATAACCTCTTTTCTACAGGATTGCTACAGTTTGGTTATTAAATGCTAAATTGTCACAGGTTGCTGATAGTATTGCAAATTGCTATTGAAATTGCTACAGGTTGCAAATGGTATTGCAAATGGTTATCAATGATTAAATTGCTGCGGGTTGCAAATGTTTAACTGCTTTAACTGCCTTAACTGTTTTAACTGCTTTAAACTGATTTATCTCTTTTATTGCTTATTTGTAAATTAAGCTTATTGCTTGTCTTTAAAGTTCATCGTTGTTTAATTTTAAAATGTCCAATATTTTGGTTTTGAGAATATCTTGCCGAGTAAATCTCGCTGACGGACATTTCATTTTGTTGTTTTACGAAATGTCCGTCAGGTATCGATAGTGAGTTCTTTGAAGACACTACTGCAGAAACCGAGCCAGTGCTCGAAGGCTACGTGGAGTATCTACCCACAGAAGACTAGACTTTTACCTTCGCGTCAGCACTTTTATACATATTTGATTAATGTAATTCGTGTACTTTGTTTGTATTGGCCATACTAGGCCAAGCTGTATCTTAATTATTGTACACTGGATATGTAATAATGTTGTTTGAGCTGTTTCTTAAATTTGCAAGCAAGAATCTGCAATTTTTATACAGACGCTTAGTGTGTTTAAGCCAAGGAGGAAGAAAAGAAAAAGATTCCAAAAGAAAAGTACTCCTCCTTGTTTTAAGCACATCGCGGACCCGTTCACGTCCTCGCTCCCGGTAGAATGGGAAGCGGGGCGTGACAGGTTTCGGTGGCGGCCCATGCAGGTCATCTTGCTTATGCAAATACTTTAAGATCGGTTTAAATGACATTAATATCTAAGTGTACAACTAGAATAGATTTATTCTAACTTACCTCACATTGCGGTTTGTTTTGAAGTTTGGCAGGTCAACCAGATACTCACAACTGATGGTGATTTGATTTTAACTTACCTTACATTGCGGTTTGTTAAGTATATATGGCAGGTCGACCAGATACAGACGACGTCACCAACAACGACATCTTGGGTATCGTAAAGGAAATACCGGAAATTCAACCCTATATTCTCCACGAAGCTGCAGAGCCTGTAATCACTGGTATACCTGAACCTTTTCCCTCTATGTCGATTTGACACCCATCGTCTTTATTATCATTGATAGCATATGTTATCGTGCTATAGCATGTCCACATCTTGATTTGGAAATTTCCTATTACTTCTTACCACAAAATTCGCAACGAACTATTTCCATTGAACTTCATTACCTTTTTCGAATTCTTAACCATTGCTTAGGAACTCGTGTTCCATTCCTAGTTATACCCTCCATAGTAACCTCTTTTGCTAGCAGTTGCAGTTATTTTCATTGGTTGAACCATCTACCTTTCCTTCAGTTGTCAGTGGCACTCATATGAATGATAATCTTCCTTCAATGGACCATGATACCGGTCAATGTGCTTGGCTAAAGTCTGTTGGATCAACCTAGCTAGACTGGGTGCAAGTGATCCTAGCTTAGTCACTTCCCTGGCCGTGTCCGCTGGACCGCAAGGATGTGAATCATGATTATGTAACGCCATCGATCTTCATCATTATCACCTTCTCTTAGCTTGATGACCTTTCGATTGACCTTCTTAGAATCTTTCTTTAGTCCCCTTGAACTCTAGTTATGGAGGACATCATTCGAATTTTGGATCATCAGAAGTTCGAGTTCAACCACTAAAGCAAATCGAAGGGCCACACTGCAAGCGACTGTCCTGAGAGGAAGTCTCAGCCTTCCAACTCTGCTCAGCAACGTCAACCAACAACAAGTGTACCAGCAGACTCGACAACAGGTGCTACCCCAAAGACGCCAAGCTTGTACCATGACAGTAGAAGAAGCTGAGGCTACGGACCAAGTAAATCACAGGTACGAGATATTCCACTAAGCTACTTACTCTATTATTTAGAGCTTGGACATGTTTCTTATCACTGTAACTGTTAAACCTCTGACTCCACGTTGGATGGTCGAGACCGCTGGCAGTTCCTAGCGGATGCCTCCAATGTTCTATTGTGATTTGTAGCCGAGGTCTTTTTGCTAAATCCATGGTGGTAGAGATGCCAACATTTGATGTTGTTCTTGGGATGAATTGGTTAAGGACATTTCATGCCACCTTTGACTGTTGTCAAAGGAGGGTAGAGTTCGAAATACCCGACCATCTTAAGTTCAAGTTCCTCCGCGGAAGCGAATAGAAGGATGCTCAGAAGTATTGGAGGATAGTGCTGGAGATTTTGAGACGAGCCAACCTGACGTGCCAGCGTAGGTTGTTGGCGTCTTTTCATTTTGTGCTCGTATTTCTCCTCTAGCCCCTACTTCTATCTTGTACCCAATTTCTTTCCCCCAAGGGTTTGATTCATTTCCCACTGACCGCCTTTCCCCCTCTTTATTGCGTTCTGTCTGTTTCCTCTCCTCGAGCCCCGTTCCAGCCTAACACCGACGACTTCGGTGCCCCCCTTTTCTTTTTAACCCATCTCCTTCCTCTGCAAGCCACCCCGTGGCTTTCTCTTTTCGCTCAGACATCGCCCCCTCCTCCTCCCGGCCTCTTCCCCAAGCGAGCTCGATCAGACCTCGTGTCGCCACTCTGATCTCCGATCCGCCAGCCTCACCCGAAGATCCGCCAGCTTCCGCTTCGCTCCATCCCATAGGCCCTAGCTCCCCGACATGGATCGCCAGCCAGTCGGAGCCCTCGTCGCCGCAGATCGCCAGCCGCCGATGGCCCACCAACGACCTTGGGGTCTGTTGGGCCTAGCAGCAACCCTCGCCGCCACCCTCGCTACCGCCGCTTGGCTGAGATCTTGGGAAGCCGTGATCCTTGGGCTTCTCTTGAGCTCTCTGCCTTGGGTCTCACCCGCGTGGAGATCCCGTTTAGGCTTCCTCTTGCGTCTACTCATTTTGGTGTGCGGGAAAGCGTGTTTTTGGTTGTTCATTTGTTGGATGATGTTGGGTGTTGCGAATGTCAAGTATTGGTCTACGGAAGGAGTGATGGCGATGAATATTGGCATGATATTGGCCTTAGGTGTTGAAGTTGGATGTAGGCCTTGTGCTTGGCTCTGGATGAGAGCATGGATCCTGCCTTATTGTTGGATAGTATGGAGATTGACGGAAGAAATGCTGGCAGTGAGTACTGACTTAGAGTGTTGGCCTTGTACTTACCTTTGGGCAGTGATTTGGACGTTAGCATGTGGTTGGGCATTATGGAAATTGATGGTGTTGGTACCCGTGGATTAGTCGATACGTGCTATATGATGAGCGACATCTTTGATTAAGACCCAGTAGCACGAATAAACCTTATGTTCTTCCATTTATGTGGTTTTAATAGCTTGCTACTGGCTTATCACCTCAGGTTCCAAGTTCGAACAGATGGTGTCATCATAATAGCCCTCATTTTCATGTGATTATCTCATGTTAATTTTGGACTACTTGAGAAGGCATGGTAACTATTGTAATGATACTGGTCGGGACTAGTTACGGAAACTACGATGATGTTAATACTTATTAGAAATATCTCTTGTTTTCTTGATGCCATTATATCACATTATATTTCATGCTATTAACAACTTATTTTCTAAATCGTAATCATTCGACTAGTTTTCCATTTTATCATTTATTTGTTTGAGCTTCTTAATAACAGTATTTATTTTATTTTATAAAGTTTTGAGAAATTCCGAGGACGGAATTATTTTTAAGGAGGGTAGGATGTAACGACCTGAAATTTCATCACTTCAATTTACCAATTTTTACGTACTTTAAAAATTAATTTTACTTTATAAATGTTCGTGAAGAGTTTTATAACAAAACTGATTCCAAAAATTCTTATAAAAATATTTTAGAGCACTAGACTTATCATATTATATTTCAGCAATTTCAGATTTCCTCAAATGCCCAAAACATTTCTGTTAAAATTCATCTCCCAAAATTACCGTTTTAATTCAACGAATTTATTTTCTATACAAACGTCTTCAAAACGTTTTCAAACTTGTACGGTAGCATCATATGATCACTTAGGGCTCCCCACATTAATTTCGTAATTTTCTGATATCGTTTCATTAGAGAACCCGCAAACCCGCTTTCTAAACGTTTTGGCCAAAATCTAGTATTTCCGTAGCCCAAACTCTAGAACGGTCTTCGTATTCGCCATCCTCGCGACGATACGATCCCGTGGATATGTTTTCGTAATTTTTCGGACACATTTACTGGTAGGGGCATTTTCGTAATTTTCACTTTTTGTATTATCACTAATGACTTTCGTTAATGGAGTTTTATCTTCCTAATTACCCACTTAATCACCTAATCTAATCCCCACCTAACCCAGCCCGTATCTACCCTACCCTCATCTCTCAGCTAACCGTAAAACCCCTCCCCAACTACCCAAATTCTAAGTCTATAAGTATTTCTCACCCCCCTCACAGTTACACACACACACAGCGTTATCTCTCCCGCTCTCTCTCCTCTCTTGTACTCACCTCCGGCGAGCTCGACCGCCGTGTGCCCCGCCCTCGATCACCGTCACTCGTCGTCGTCTTCGACGGAGGCCGCCGCACGAAGCTCCCCTCGTTCTCCGTCATCCACCGCTGCAACCCACCGTAGACCCCGCCGCCTCTCCGAGAGTCCGCAGCGCCGCCCTCCGGCCTCAACGCTCGCCGACGAGCACCTTCCTCCGCCTCCGCCTTCCTCCGACGCTTCGAAGCCCACCCCCGATCGCCGTTCGCCTCGCTGCAGCCCCCAGCTCCGACGTCGCTCCGCACCCCACGTCGACGCTTCGCCGTCAGCTTCTCCGGAGCTCCGCCACAGGCCGCCGCCGTCTTCCGCCACGAGGCCGCCGTCGTCGTCGAATTCCCCCGCCCCTGCAGCTGCAACGACGAAGCAGCGTCGGTAAGTTTATAAGGGCAAACTTGTAAATACGCGATTATTTCGTAATTTCGTATTTTATGATAATTAATAAATGAGTTTATTGGTTCTAAATCCATAAGTAATTATATAGGGCCCAGAAAAATGTGTGACTAGTCCCAGAAAATCAGAAACGTCGAAACGAATCCATTGGCGCTAGTTTCGTCGCGATCAGGCAAGTATATTTCTCACAGTGAATTTTTAAAGGCAAAACTTAAATAGGTTAAAATTCTTTTAAAATTCGTAGCTTGCAATTTTTACGTACACTGCTATACGATAAAAATATATGTTACAGTACTTGTAAATACGATCGTTTTGACATCTTGTTTGCAGAATTCTGATATACGGTTTATCCGAAATAAATCCTTGATCGAGGGTATTATTAATAATTTCTTGTTTTATAAATCCTTTTAAAATTCATAACCTGTGATTTTTACGTACACCAATGTACGATAAAAATATATGTCGTAGTACTAGTGAATACGATCATTTTGACACCTTGTTTGAAGAATTCTGATGTACGGTTTGCTCTAAACAATTCCTTGGACATACGTTTTAAAAATCATTTCTTGATTTAAAATTGCTTTTTGGCCATTTAAAATTGTTTAAAAATTGTTTAAAAATCTTGAAAAATAACTACTAGTCTTAGAAAGTATTTTAAGCTAATTTAAACTCTTTTGCTTGGTTAAAATCATATCTTACTCGTTCTTTTATTTATTTAAGTGATCCTGATGTTTTCATTTAATCGAGTCGTGAAGTTGTGAACTTTCACGAGACTGTTGTACAGACTATTGGAACACCGAGATTGAATTGACTGAATGGAAGATGGAACTTCAACAATATTGAATGGAAGATGGAACTTTAATAATATAGATGGAAGATGGAATTTCAATAATAGGCAGATAGTACACGTTCTTTTGACCGACACTAGACTTGACCTGGGATTGGGGTAGTCTATGATCACAAGTGTTACAGAATGACTGGATGCGCCATACTAAATTACCTCCAACACATTACGGGGGTTAGAACCTTGACCGTTGCCATATCGGAACGGTGGGTAAGCCTCGGAGTTGCTCCCGTCGCAGGCTGCATGTTGGTTATCTCTAGTACTCTTGGACATGGACTTATCACTAGGATAGACTGGTTATTGATTATTATTATAACCTCTTTTCTACAGGATTGCTACAGTTTGGTTATTAAATGCTAAATTGTCACAGGTTGCTGATAGTATTGCAAATTGCTATTGAAATTGCTACAGGTTGCAAATGGTATTGCAAATGGTTATCAATGATTAAATTGCTGCGGGTTGCAAATGTTTAACTGCTTTAACTGCCTTAACTGTTTTAACTGCTTTAAACTGATTTATCTCTTTTATTGCTTATTTGTAAATTAAGCTTATTGCTTGTCTTTAAAGTTCATCGTTGTTTAATTTTAAAATGTCCAATATTTTGGTTTTGAGAATATCTTGCCGAGTAAATCTCGCTGACGGACATTTCATTTTGTTGTTTTACGAAATGTCCGTCAGGTATCGATAGTGAGTTCTTTGAAGACACTACTGCAGAAACCGAGCCAGTGCTCGAAGGCTACGTGGAGTATCTACCCACAGAAGACTAGACTTTTACCTTCGCGTCAGCACTTTTATACATATTTGATTAATGTAATTCGTGTACTTTGTTTGTATTGGCCATACTAGGCCAAGCTGTATCTTAATTATTGTACACTGGATATGTAATAATGTTGTTTGAGCTGTTTCTTAAATTTGCAAGCAAGAATCTGCAATTTTTATACAGACGCTTAGTGTGTTTAAGCCAAGGAGGAAGAAAAGAAAAAGATTCCAAAAGAAAAGTACTCCTCCTTGTTTTAAGCACATCGCGGACCCGTTCACGTCCTCGCTCCCGGTAGAATGGGAAGCGGGGCGTGACACCCTCACATTCTCTGCACTGTATCCCTTTGCCCTTGTTCTTCGGATCATACTTCTGGGAAGGTCGACTAGTAATCTTTCCTGCAGTGGGGAGACTTGGCAGTGGCCCCTTGTTGACAGACTTGAAATTCTGATCCTTGTTGCTGATCTTTCTCATCATTCTACTGAAATTCTTGGTCAGCAATGCGATGTTGTCATCAAGTTCTGACTCATTATCCGATTTAGGTGCTTCAAAAGCTTCTACCTTTCGTGCCACCCCTTTGTCCCTTTTGTTCTGCTTAAGATTCATTTCATAGGTCTTAAGAGAACTCATGAGTTTATCCAGTCTCATAGTGGATGTGTTTCTCATTTCTTCAATGGCCGCTATTTTTGCAGAAAACTTGTCAGGAAGAGATCTCAAAGTTTTCTCGACCAGCTTCTTTTGTGAGTATTTCTTGCTAAGTTGGAAGGCCTGATTTGTTATATCTCTCAGCCTCCCATTGAATTCGGCTACGGTCTCATCATCATTTATCCTTAGATTTTCAAACTGAGATGCAAGCATTTGGAGTTTGGAAGCTTTTACCGTACTTGTTCCTTCATGAACATTCTGGAGAATATCCCACGCTGTAACGCCCCGCTCCCCGGGATACCCGAAGAGCGAGTGTTACGAAAGGAGAAATAGGAAATACAATACAATGATACTAGCAGGTCCACTGTGCATGTGCTGGGAAGTACACGTAATGCTCCACTAATAAAATACAACACCAGATAATAATAATTAAAGACAAAATACAATAAGGAATACTTCATTCATACATAAGGAAATCATTATGAATACACCATTATGAATACATCAATTACACCATTATGAATACACCATTATGAATACATCAATTACACCCACGAGTACATCTCAACACTCTAAACTACCCAAAGCATCCAGCTCCAACCCCAAGGATCTCCAACTGCCAATTACTTGAAAAAATATCAACGGGGACATGTCAACGCGTGACCCAGTAGGAAATACCCAACGCCATATAGAATACTATTCCATGCAAATAACTATATGAAATGAAATTGCTTTAGTCATAAAGCATGACATGGTATCTTACAAAGTAACTCAAAGGTAAACATAAGTAAGGTATGCATGCAGGGGCAACTACAAAAGTAACATTTTGCATTAAAGAGCTACAACAAGCCAACAAGGTAGACGTAAGGTTACACAAGCCACAAGTAAAGAACTACAACAATCCAACAATTGATGCATTGCTTTAAAATATTACAACTTGCACTAGGTGGCATTACATGGCATATGGCATTTAACATAAAGGTAAACATACAACATGGAAGTAGCTTTCAAAACAATGAACATAAGAGAAAACATAAAGCCAACATATTGAGGTCGCATTTAAGTAAAACCAATACGCAACATTCTACATCAAGATGTAACACTAACAAATTTATAAACTCAACTTGCAATCTCTAGGCCATTTAGTACTTCCTAACTCCGCTAAAACATCCTCTAGCAAATCTTAACAAGTTTTAGGCAATAGAAGCATTCTTTACTAACTTCTACCAAAATTTACCAAAAAGGCAACCCACTTAACTTAAAGATTTGCAATTTTGTGAATGTACACAAAATTAACTTACAACAACTAGCTTTGCTCAAGACACAAGGAGATGCATAAAGATGCTCTCAAAGATACTAACTCAACAAATGGAGCCATAAGAAACACCAGCTCTAGCCCAATTATGGCATGGTGCTTAAGGGGAAAAGTTAATGAGAGTCATCTAAAAACCACAACTCTCCTACAAACTAATGCTACAACTAAGACAACAACCCAAATTACAATGTGTTGCACTAGTAGAGAATCCTATTACAACTACAATTTGAGTTACATACATACATGTATTAGGAGGGCCCAACCGCTTCTAACTTACTAACTTGCTAAGGCCCAATCAAGCAAACAATAGTAATGACAACAACTTCAACAACAACAATAACAACAACAACTCAAGTTCAATTATTATTACCACTAACAACAACAACAACCACCACCACCACCACCACCCAAGTTCAACCACTAGTAACCACCAAACCACACTTTTCAACATACAACCATTTCAAGCACCAATGCATTCATGGCAACATTCATTCTCACAAGACAACAATCATACATATATATATGCCACAAATCACACATGATGCTTAATGATGCCATTATGCGTATGAAACGCAAGCAATGCGATGCAATGCAATGTAATGGGTTCCCATGAATGAGCTGGCGTGCAAGTGTATCGTGCACATACTCCGTTATCATGTGGAGCCACCTAATGGTATCAAGAGGTTGCCCACGGCGACTTCTCCAGCCTCCTACCGTGGCAACTTTGTCCATGCCCGTACACTCCACCTTCGTGTCTGTAACGGCCTGTATTTTTAAAACACTTCAAATACGTACTTAACGTATTTTTATTCTAAATCTTCTTTATAATGGTTGGTTAGGAGTTGTATATCAAAACTGATATCAAAAATTCTTTTAAAAATATTTTAGAGCACTAGACTTATCGTATTGTGTTTCAGCAATTTCAGATTTCCTCAAATGCCCAAAACATTTCTGTTAAAATTCATCTTCCAAAATTACCGTTTTGATTCGACGAATTTATTTTCTATTCAAACGTATTCAAAACGTTTTCAAACTTCTACATTAGCATCATATGATCATTTAGGGCTCCCCACATTAATTTCATAATTTTCTGATATCATTTCATTCTAGAACCCGCAAACCCGCTTTCAAAATGTTTTGGCCTAAAACTAGTATTTCTGTAATTCAAATCCCAAAATGGATCTTGTATTCGCGATCCTCGCGACGATACGATCCCGTGGGTATGTTTTCGTAATTTTTCGGAGTCGTTTGTATAAACGTGTCTGTAGGGGTGGCAAAATTGACCCGACCCGACCCGACCCGACCCGAACCCGGCCTCTTGGGTCGGGTATGGGTAGGGGCCAATCCGGGTCGGGTCGAATTCGGGTCAACCCGACCGACCCGGATAAAAATCCGGGTCGGGTACGGGTTTGACCCCTCGACCCGGTTGACCCGAATTCGACCCGTATTTTCACTCTTTTCACCCGAACCCGACCCGGACCCGACCCGAACCCGACCCGAACCCGACCTTTTTTGAAAAATAAACACTATTTCACACCAAACCCGACCCGAACCCGACCCGAACCCGACCCGTACCCGACCCGTAAGACAAACCGGGTCGGGTACGGGTCACCCGGGTTACGACCGGGTCGGGTTCGGGTATCCGAACCCTGACCCGAATTTAATTCGGGTCGGGTTCGGGTTTACCCTTATTCGGGTCGGGTCAAACCTGACCCGACCCGAACCCGACCCGACCCGCCCGTTTGCCACCCCTACGTGTCTGTATTTCACCGCACTGCTAATTACATTCACTAATGATCCTTTTACCCTTAACTAGTTACTTTTACCCCTAACCCCCAACTACTCTAATTATCCACCGAATTTCTGGTTGGATCTGAAATCATATCAGATCCAACATCTCTCTCCCCTCTTTTAATCCCTTGTCCCCCTCTCCCCTATTTACAAATTTGCCATTGATAATCACTATTTAAAACCCTTCCCCCCCTCTCTAATAAACACACAGTAATACCCTTTCTCTCTCCCCCCTCGTTTTATTTCGAACCAAGGCCGCTGCTCGTTTTCGCCCTCTCCCTCTCGATCTCTGATGCTCGTCTGCCCCCCCATCGTGCGCTACACCCTCTCGCCTCCGCCACCCTCACTCCGACATCGCCGCCGGAGCTCCGACCAACCCCCACCCCGCCATCGAGCTCTCCGCTGAAGCTCCTCCACCACCGCAAAGCACAGCACCCCGTCCCTCTCACAGCCACCCTCGAGCGCCCCCCTCCGCCGTCGAGCTTCTTCGAAGCACCCACGGCGAGCTCAGACGCCGCCCAACTCGCCCTCCGCCCCTCTACTCCGACGACCGCCGCCCCTCCGCCTCGTTCGCCCTCCGACCACGCCGCAGCAGCCCCCCGCCCCGTGCTCCTCCACCCTCTCCCCACGGCGCCCCCACCCCCGCTTCCGCCTCTGCCTCCGAGCCCGCCCCGCCGCTGATCCCCGCCGTCGACCGCCCACGCCGCCGCCCCGAGCCCCCGCTCCGCCGCGAGAAACCCCCCCTCCGTCGAGTATCGAGCGAACAGCGATGGTAAAGCCCCGATGGTAATTCCGTAAATACTTAATTATTTCGTATTTTCATTTTTTAATTAATTAATAATAGGGTTTAATGATGTATAATCCATAACTAATTATACCGGGCCCAGAAAAATATGCAGATAGCCCCAGAAAATCAGAAACATTATTTCGGATCCAATGGCGCTAGTCTCACTGCGAGCAGACGCCTACTTTTCCCAGAAACATTTTCTAAACCTAAAAATTTAAATACGTATAAATCTTTCTAAAAATCGTAACTCGCTGTTTTCACTCACAATAATATGTGATAAAATTATATGTGAAAGTAAACTTCGAGACGGTCATTTTGACTGTTCACTCGAGTAATTCCGACTTGTATTGCTTCCGTAAGAAATTATGGAAGATACGCGCTAGTAGAATAAATTGGGTTTTTAAACTAGTTTTGAGTGTCTAAAAATTATAAAAATTACTATAGACTTCAGAAAAATATTCCCTCTTGCAGTAAAACTATTTTTATCATATATAGTCTATATAAAAATTTAGGACCGTTTTCATCGCCGTTTTAACCAGTTTTAAAATCAGACACTCAACTTAAATAAATAAGAAAATAGGGTATTCTCTAACTAGTTATCTCTTGTGTTTACAGGTAGCAAATCTCGTGCATCGACACTAGATCCAGTCCTGGATCACTACCACCACCTCGAAGATAGTAAGTCACAGTAAATTCTACCATTAGAAATATAGATAGTGTACTCGTATGAACATAGGACTTGACATCTAGTCTCGGAACAGTTATTGACCTGAACAGATTATTGACATTGCTTGACAGAAAGATTGTAATTGGAAATGTAAGAACAGTAAATGACTGGTAAAATTGCAAAGTACGGTAACCTACACAGACACTGGGTTTTGGGGTAACTTATAATAGTGGAAGTGCGGGAGCGACTAGTCCAGACTTTGTTGTCATCGTGCGGGTTCTAGCAACCCATAACAGTGCCGGTGACAACCATCACAGATCACAGATCACAGTTTATTGCACAGTACTCAGAGAATTGGTTCGCCCGGGTAGCACCCGCGGCAAGAGTTGGCCTCTTGGTTGCTCACTGTACTTCCCGTTATAAGTCATGAACTAGGCTAGGCACAATTACTCTCCCTATTGCTATTGTCATTAATATCGTCATGGTTATTGCTATTGTCATTGCTCGGTCACCTTTACTTTACTTGTCACTCTTGCATGCTTGACATTTGTACTTTACTTATCGCACTTGCATGCTTGTCTGTCCCTACTTTACTTTCCGCACTTGTTTACTATAGACTGCTCCATATTTGTGCACTCCTCTTTTTCTATCGCTAGAATTGTTGTGACTTACCTTCGGTTCCATTTATGGCACCGACAGACGAAGACTTGATCGATGAGATTGCCCCAGAGATCGAGGAGCCTACATTGACCCAGAGGCATCAGAGTTTTAGTTACCATTCTGTTGGTGTGTGTGTGGTACAGTTTATTTCTTTTTCCGCATTTCCTTTCAGTACTTCCTTTATGTATTTGTGTGAGAGAGAGTGCTGGTTGTTGTTGTACTTTAAATTGGACTGTAATAACGTCTGTACGCTGGTTTGAGTATTGTGGTACATCTCTGAGTTGTGGCTATGCTGATTTCACTGGTAAACTGCGGAACCTGCGAATAAACCAAATAAGTAACGGGCCCCCGAGAGCGGGTCGTTACAGGTTTGGTGGCCCATGCAAGTCCGTGCAAAATACCTCGTGAACAGTACAGTGAAACCAGGATGTGTCATATACGATACTCGACTAAGCTGACATTTTTTTGAATGCAGGTTTGACACTCGAAAGATGGACGGGAACACTTCGAAGAGCCCCAATGGAGCTGACCTGTCTGGCCTTAATAAAAGCAATTAACAAAACCTAAATTTTGATAGGATTAATTAGTTATTAATAAAAATCTTTTGTATCGGTGGCACTCGTATGAATGATAATCTTCCTTCAATGGACCATGATACCGGTCAATGTGCTTGGCTAAAGTCTGTGGATCGACCTGGCTAGACTGGGCATAAGTGATCCTAGCTTAGTCACTTCCCTGACCGTGTCCGCTGGACCGCAAGGACGTGAATCATGATTATGTAACGCCATCGATCTTCATCACTATCACCCTTCTTTTAGCTTGATGACCTTTCGATTGACCTTCTTAGAATCTTTCTACGCTTGAACTCTGGCTACGGAGAGTAGCGTTCGAATTTTCGACCACCAGAAGTTCGAGTTCCACAACGGAAGCGACCACCACCATCTGCCCAGCAACGTCAATCAATCCCTCCTCAGCAACAAGTGTACCAGTAGACTCGACGACAGGCGCCACCCCGAGACGCCAAGCTTATACCATGACAGTGGAAGAAGCCGAAGCTACGGGCCAAGTAATCACAGGTATGTGATTTTTCACTAAGCTACATACTCTAATATTTAGAAATCGTAAGCTTAGACTTGATTCTCATCACGGTAGGTACCGTCTTAATAGCTGGTAAACCTGCCCTCACACTGTTCGACTCAGGAGCTACACATTGCTTCTTGGCCAGTCGTTTCGTTCAAACACATGCTATCACTGTTGAACGTCTGACTCCCGTTGGAAGGTCGAGACCGCTGGCGGTTCACTACCGGTAGCTAGCGGATGCCTCCAATGATCTGTTGTGATTTGTAGATGAGATCTCGTTGCCAACTTCATGGTGATAAAGATGCCGACTTCCGATGTTGTCTTTGGAATGGGTCGGTTACGGACATTTCATGCCACCATTGACTGTCGTCAAAGGAGGGTAGAATTCGAAATACCCAACCATCCAAGTTCGGATTCCTCAAATGAAACAGATCGAAGGACGTTCAGAAGTATTCGAGGATGACGCTGGAGATTTTGAGACGAGCCAAACGTGGCGTGCACGTATAGGCTGTTGCATTGTTACATCCTTCTTGAACTCGTATTTCTAACCTCCACTTTCATCTTGTACCCAATTTTCCACATATTTGAATTCTTTCCCGCCTACCCTTCATTATTTCATTTGTCCTCTTCCTCTCCTCGAGCCCCGTTCCCGCCTAACCCTACCCTACCCTATTGCCTACTTTCGGCGCACCTTTTCAAACCCTCACCCCTTTTTTTTCCTCTTTTTAAACCCCCTCTCCTTCCTCACCAAGTCATTCCCACGGCTCCTCCTTCGCCCCAACGTCACCTCCACCTCTCCCCTCTCGCCCGAGCTCCTCCGGCCTCACCCGAAGCTTCACCCCATCCCGGAGGCCCCCGTCACGTCTCGCAGTCGCAGCCGTCGCGCCTCCCCGCCATGGATCGACAGCCAGTCGCAGCCCTCGCCACCGCAGATCGACAGCCGCCGATGGCCCATCAACGACTCTGGGGATTGCTTGGCTTAGCGACAGCCTTCGTCGTCTCCCTCGCTATTGCCGTGTGGTCGGGATATTGGGAACCCGCCGCTATTGGTATTCTTGGGAGCTCCTTTTTCTGGGTCTTCCCCCTTGAGCTGCCCAGCTTCGATTGCTTCTTAGGGGCGCTCCTTAGTGTTTTTGGGTTCATGAGTTTTTGGTCATTAAATTGCTTAGGGCTGATGGTGTTAGCCGTAGATGTCGACCAATGGCATTGGGGAGCAGTATCACTTGGGATGAGTATCGGCTTGCTTTTGGCCTTAGGTGTTGAGATGAGATGCCAGTCTTGTGCCCTGATTTGGAGGACAGCTTTGATGCTGGCTTACTGTTGGATATTGTGGAGATTGCTGGAAGCAGTGGTAGCGATGATCGTGATCCTTGAGAGTTGGCCTTATGTCTGCCTTTTTGCGTTGATCTGGATATTGGCTTGTAACTGGTTGGCGTGGCAGATGAAGTCTTTGGTGTTCTGCTGGTTAAGTTGTGACCGCTTGCATGCATTTGGATTAGTCCTCACGTTTTTGTATGCTATGGCGATGATTTACTTGGTTAGGACCCAGTATGCATTAATGGCATGAGTTGTAGTTTTAAACTTTATGTTGTTAAATAAAGCTTGCTATTGACTTATCACCCAGGTTCCAAGTTCGATCAGATGTCATCATCATAATAGCCCTCATTTTCATGTAATGCCATTATCTAATATTTTGGCTACTTGAAAAGTCGAGATAACTATGATGATGATACTAGTCTCGGGACTAGCTATAAAAACTATGGTGATGTCAATAGTAGTATTCATCTCTTGTTTTCTTGATACTGTGATATCACATTAATTTCATGCTATTAACAACTTATTTTCCTATGTCATGGCCGTTCGTCAAGCCTTCCTTTCGATCGTTTAAATTGCTTAGGCGATTGCCGATCTTCTAGAATTCCGAGGACGGAATTATTTTAAGGAGGGTAGAATGTAACTGCCTGTATTTTTAAAACACTTCAAATACGTACTTAACGTATTTTTATTCTAAATCTTCTTTATAATGGTTGGTTAGGAGTTGTATATCAAAACTGATTTCAAAAATTCTTTTAAAAATATTTTAGAGCACTAGACTTATCGTATTGTGTTTCAGCAATTTCAGATTTCCTCAAATGCCCAAAACATTTCTGTTAAAATTCATCTTCCAAAATTACCGTTTTGATTCGACGAATTTATTTTCTATTCAAACGTATTCAAAACGTTTTCAAACTTCTACATTAGCATCATATGATCATTTAGGGCTCCCCACATTAATTTCATAATTTTCTGATATCATTTCAGTCTAGAACCCGCAAACCCGCTTTCAAAATGTTTTGGCCTAAAACTAGTATTTCTGTAATTCAAATCCCAAAATGGATCTTGTATTCGCGATCCTCGCGACGATACGATCCCGTGGGTATGTTTTCGTAATTTTTCGGAGTTGTTTGTGAAAACGTGTCTGTATTTCACCGCACTGCTAATTACATTCACTAATGATCCTTTTACCCTTAACTAGTTACTTTTACCCCTAACCCCCAACTACTCTAATTATCCACCGAGTTTCTGGTTGGATCTGAAATCATATCAGATCCAACATCTCTCTCCCCTCTTTTAATCCCTTGTCCCCTCTCACCTATTTACAAATTTGCCATTGATAATCACTATTTAAAACCCTCCCCCCCCCCTCTCTAATAAACACACAGTAATACCCTTTCTCTCTCCCCCCCCCCGTTTTATTTCGAACCAAGGCCGCTGCTCGTTTTCGCCCTCTCCCTCTCGATCTCCGATGCTCGTCCGCCCCCCCCGTCGTGCGCTACACCCTCTCGCCTCCGCCACCCTCACTCCGACATCGCCGCCGGAGCTCCGACCAACCCCCACCCCGCCACCGAGCTCTCCGCTGAAGCTCCTCCACCACCGCAAAGCACAGCACCCCGTCCCTCTCACAGCCACCCTCGAGCGCCCCCCTCCGCCGTCGAGCTTCTTCGAAGCACCCACGGCGAGCTCAGACGCCGCCCAACTCGCCCTCCGCCCCTCTACTCCGACGACCGCCGCCCCTCCGCCTCGTTCGCCCTCCGACCACGCCGCAGCAGCCCCCCGCCCCGTGCTCCTCCGCCCTCTCCCCACGGCGCCCCCACCCCCGCTTCCGCCTCTGCCTCCGAGCCCGCCCCGCCGCTCGCCGCTGATCCCCGCCGTCGACCGCCCACGCCGCCGCCCCGAGCCCCCGCTTCGCCGCGAGAAACCCCCCCCCCCCTCCGTCGAGTATCGAGCGAACAGCGATGGTAAAGCCCCGATGGCAATTCCGTAAATACTTAATTATTTCGTATTTTCATTTTTTAATTAATTAATAATAGGGTTTAATGATGTATAATCCATAACTAATTATACCGGGCCCAGAAAAATATGCAGATAGCCCCAGAAAATCAGAAACATTATTTCGGATCCAATGGCGCTAGTCTCACTGCGAGCAGACGCCTACTTTTCCCAGAAACATTTTCTAAACCTAAAAATTTAAATACGTATAAATCTTTCTAAAAATCGTAACTCGCTGTTTTCACTCACAATAATATGTGATAAAATTATATGTGAAAGTAAACTTCGAGACGGTCATTTTGACTGTTCACTCGAGTAATTCCGACTTGTATTGCTTCCGTAAGAAATTATGGAAGATACGCGCTAGTAGAATAAATTGGGTTTTTAAACTAGTTTTGAGTGTCTAAAAATTATAAAAATTACTATAGACTTCAGAAAAATATTCCCTCTTGCAGTAAAACTATTTTTATCATATATAGTCTATATAAAAATTTAGGACCGTTTTCATCGCCGTTTTAACCAGTTTTAAAATCAGACACTCAACTTAAATAAATAAGAAAATAGGGTATTCTCTAACTAGTTATCTCTTGTGTTTACAGGTAGCAAATCTCGTGCATCGACACTAGATCCAGTCCTGGATCACTACCACCACCTCGAAGATAGTAAGTCACAGTAAATTCTACCATTAGAAATATAGATAGTGTACTCGTATGAACATAGGACTTGACATCTAGTCTCGGAACAGTTATTGACCTGAACAGATTATTGACATTGCTTGACAGAAAGAGTGTAATTGGAAATGTAAGAACAGTAAATGGCTGGTAAAATTGCAAAGTACGGTAACCTACACAGACACTGGGTTTTGGGGTAACTTATAATAGTGGAAGTGCGGGAGCGACTAGTCCAGACTTTGTTGTCACCGTGCGGGTTCTAGCAACCCATAACAGTGCCGGTGACAACCATCACAGATCACAGATCACAGTTTATTGCACAGTACTCAGAGAATTGGTTCGTCCGGGTAGCACCCGCGGCAAGAGTTGGCCTCTTGGTTGCTCACTGTACTTCCCGTTATAAGTCATGAACTAGGCTAGGCACAATTACTCTCCCTATTGCTATTGTCATTAATATCATCATGGTTATTGCTATTGTCATTGCTCGGTCACCTTTACTTTACTTGTCACTCTTGCATGCTTGACAGTTGTACTTTACTTATCGTACTTGCATGCTTGTCTGTCCCTACTTTACTTTCCGCACTTGTTTACTATAGACTGCTCCATATTTGTGCACTCCTCTTTTTCTATCGCTAGAATTGTTGTGACTTACCTTCGGTTCCATTTATGGCACCGGCAGACGAAGACTTGATCGATGAGATTGCCCCAGAGATCGAGGAGCCTACATTGACCCAGAGGCGTCAGAGTTTTAGTTACCATTCTGTTGGTGTGTGTGTGGTACAGTGTATTTCTTTTTCCGCATTTCCTTTC